>BMAO01018403.1:0-157262 GCA_019973975.1 Trichonephila clavata | reverse complement strand
AATGCCTGAAAGGATCGTACTTCGGAAAGACGCAATGCCTGAAAGGATCGTACTTCGGAAAGACGCATATATACGTCCAACGCAGTTAACGCATTGACTGAGCGAGACGTTTATAAACGCCGGTGAGACTTAAGAGGTTAAAGGTGAATTGTAACTTAAGGGTCAAAGTATAGTATTGTTGAATTCAATACATTGTTCTGTATGAAGGGGGGTGATTAAAACCAAGATTGAATATTGGGTCGCAAATTTTGAAAGTTTGAAAAACACTGCTTTAATTTCCTTTTTTTATTTTTAAAATTTGATTATTATTTATTACTATTTTTACTTTTTTAAATATCATTGCGAATATACTATTAAATACGGTTTTTTTTAAAAAAAATTTGGAATCGTTTTGCATGAAAGGTTTTTGCCTTAGAAATCCAAACACTCACTCAAAGCTTCCTCTATGTTTAATCTCCCTTGACTAACAGAACAACGAGCGATCTTTCCGGCGACAATTTCGTTCCAGAACAGGAAATTTCGGTAACAATGCATACGAGTATATATAAACAAAGTTTTTCCTTTCCATGACTAAGAAAAACCTATAATCGAATTACGCACGTATTTAAAATAAAAATTTTAGGAGTTTTATGATTTTGCTAATGAAAATTACTGTGCTGGTAAATGATCATATTTGGTTTAAAAAGATATTTTACAGTTGATTAAAATATTCTAGCAAAAAAACCACAAGTCTTAAAATATGCTCCAGATATTACGATGCTAAATCAGCATTACAAGCTCTATCTCAAAATTATTTCCGTAATTCATTAAGAATTATAAAATGCAGATCGTTCTTAAAAGCTTATGAAGAATTTACGTCCCTTCTTCCCTGTGCTCTGGCTAGAGGTGTGGAAGGAACTAAATGATCATACGACTTGATGAACTTCAAATATATATATATATATATATATATATATATCACTATATTCAACTCAGACACAAACAACAATCTAAATAAGATAACTTAAATCAGTAATAGAATGGGAGAGAGAAGAGATTACATTGGGGAGAATGTATTCATTCATGCAGCTCTACCTTTGATATAACTTTATACACACACAAAAAAAACGTGCTTACATATTTAATGACCGCACTATTAGTTTAACTTTCTAAACATTGACTTGAATAAAGATCACAGTACTTGAACTCTTGTAGTCTTCTATTTTCTTTTCGTTGACTTTAACACATCCCCAATAGTTAATCTAATCAATTTCTTAATATTCGAACTTATGGGGCTTCTTTCTTCGTTTACGTATACGTTTTACTGACAATTTACTTCACTTATATTCTATTCACAGTTCACTAACTTCAAACTCGCGAATAAAGAATACGTATATTAAACTTAATTTGCATATCACGCTTTTTGCCTTTCGGAGAAAATTGATTGAAAATGCTGGCCCAAAAGAGTTCCCCAGAAGTTCGTGAAGTAGAGGACGTGTATAGTTCCGTCACAAGTTTTTCCTCATAAAATCTCTTTTCAGTGGATACCGGCTCATTGTGACATTGCTGGGAATGAGCATGCTGAATTTCTTGCTAAGAAAGGAGCCCTTGTGGTCGAAAGACCTGCGAGGATTTTTCAACCTTTCATTCTTTAAGGCTTTTTTTCTAGTATGGCCTTTAAGCATAAGTTTAAAATGGAAGCTGCAGATATGAAGGAGAAGAACTGGGTAACCTTGAATGAGAATCCATCCTGGATTCCTGAGGCTCCTAGAAAAGCTGCTGTAGCTCATTTTAGACTTTTGGCAGGTCATGACTGTTTGAGATCACATCTCTACAGAATTGGTATCGCCCACAACCGAACTGTACTCTGTGTGACGAGTGAGAGAATATTAACGTCGCACTGATTAGCAACACGAGGGATTTGGCGACGGTCGCGTAATTTTGAACCATGGTCAAGTGACGCAGACGACACCTGAACTGGCACCCCTCTCCTAACTACCCCACCACACCAACGGGAGGACGTTTGAGTTCTCGACAGATTTAACGTGCATCGCTCGCCCTAAACGGCGGGTCTTTAAGGATCGAACTCATGACATGCTAGCCATGATCCGATGCCTAGACCACTCGGCTACCGCGGCCGCATATTTTGTGTGACTCTGGCCAGCCTATGACTTCTGAACATTTAGTCGTGTGCCCAAAACTAATTAACCTTAATTCAACTGTCCGAAAAATATAGGAGAACATGTGTACTAATGGCATAGGTGAAATTGTAGTGTGTGGCATTTGTAAAATAAATATTTCGATGCTTATGCTGAACACGAAATGTTTGAACCATAATATTTGCTATGTAAGGGACGTAACTATTATAGTAAATGTGTCTTAAATGTCATCTCAAGGAAGAATTATAAAAAAGTTTAGATGTTATAAAATTGCTCATAGGTATATGTTTTGTAGTTTATTTTTGAAACTAAAAAATATATGCAACATTTTTCAATGTTTATATATCTGCAGTTATCGAGTATAAAAATACAATTCCGCTCATTGACTCGTTTTAAATTTATTTTCCATTTACATTTATCTTCGTATTATAAAAAGGCTTTCAAGATAACATAATAACATATTTACAACTATAAATCCATAAATAATAATATTTCTATGACTATTCTTCCTAGGAAATGACATTTGGATTAACGAAAGGAGATTCTAACTCTTTGAAATATCTATTGCTAAATAAAAACTCCTTAGTAACAATATTTATTTTATATAACAGCTAAACATTTCATGGAGTTTAAGTAAAATAATTTAGAATCAGAGACATATTAATTTCATTCAACAAATCCGAAAATAGCTGTAGAACAGTTATAAGTATTCAAGTTTTCTCCTTACATTAAAAAAATTCTTAATAAATTTGACTTTGAAAAAATGAACGTTCGCTATAAAAACGAAAAAAAAGAATCAATCTGATAAATGTGTTTTTTACTTGCGTTTTAAAAACGATTTACTTCTGTTTTTTTCTTTCCTTGGATATTTTTTTTCATTGCATAATATCAAAAATTCGTTTAATTTGTGTCACTTTTAATATTCTGAAGACACAAAGTCAGGGTAAAAAAATGAAAAAAAAATCATTTTATTCATATTAGATAATGATACTCTTTTTTTCTCTTTCTAAAATTGGAACTTGGGTCGAATCAATATGTCGAAAGATCTTCGACCTTTGTCATGTAAAAAAACTAGTCAGCAAAAAATGAATAATCTTCCCTTCGATTAAAGCTACGTTTTTGGCGAAGGATGAAAAGCAATTATTTTTTTTTCCTTCACAAGTTTTTCTAAGGGTTTTATTATTTCAGGAAATTTGATTTTTATTTGCATTGGCTAGTTACTGTTTTGATTAGCGTAATGGAATTATGACTTTTTGCTCTTTTCAGCAGGCTGAATAATGTCATTTTACATAGGTGTAGAAAAAGTTCTAATAGTCAACCCAAAATAAAACTTACATTGTTATCTATAGAATTTTAAAGAAATTCATAAAGTTTAATTTAAAATATGAGAGAAAAAGTTAATTGCCAATTTATTAATGGAGTGCAAAAGAACAATTGTAAAATAATTTGTTGGATGACATTTTTTTTACTGTACTCATACACAGGCTGTCCGAGCTAAAAGTATCCAAAAGTAATGGCTAATAATTACGGAACAACCCATCAGAATGGAATGTTGACCCTCCGACATCAAAATCTATCCACCAATGGGAAAGAACTTTACGGTATCCGGACTAGGTTAAGTGACCAATTTCTTAAAAATTGGTTTTCAGAATATATTTACTGTTTTAAAGAACATAAATAGACTTAAAAAGTCATAATTATTAAATAAACATCATGTATCACCCTTTGTTTTGAAAAAAAAATATTTTTATGAAATTTTAGCAAAATTTATACAGTTAAGAAAAACGCCATAAATTAAACTAAATTGCACATTATGCAATTTTAATTTCATTAATATATTTCTTGATCTCTCTGAAGTGTCACAAACATCCAGATAAAAAATATTTTAAGAAATAAATATTTTATTAGCATTTCAATTTGATGATAATGATTTTTCATCAAAATTACTGCATGCTTTAAGCTAAAAATGGCTATAAAATGTGATGAAATGTAGGTGTCTTAAAACGTGCGGTTTGTTACCTCTGAAGGGCCCATATCATATATATTACAAATTTGATCGAATTCGATAGGATTGTTTTGGAAATATCCCGTTCTTCGTGCACAAATTATCGTAAAAATTTCATTTTCCAAAAAACACATTAAAAAAAAATATTTTTATAAGTTACATAAAGTAAATGCTATAAAAACCACTTAAAAAGTTCTCTAGTCGTATGTGTTAGTCCTTCTTCCTCAATAATTATAGTTCTTTTTTCCCTAATAGCCCAAACATCAAACACCAAAATAGCACTTTTTCAATCTAGTCGGATACCTTAAAGGAGCGGGACATTGGTATCTCAAACTGGCAAGTATTCTTAAGTTTTCGTGATAGAATACACTGTTGATCGTGTGCGTGGTTCATTTTGTAGGAGTCCTCATAAGCCTATTTGGCAAGCCAGTAACGACATTCATTCCATTCTGTTTGAATACGTCGTTGTACACTCGTGACTGACTTAAATTCGTTAACCAAAATACGCACCACATCTTTCACTGTCGCGTCCACATCTTTACTAATGAAGTCAATGTAAAAAGTTTATCGTCTGCGATTGCCGAATAATGAGCGCACTTGCGGCCGATCGGCTAGACCCAAAAAATCTCGGAGAGATTTCCAATCCAAGGATGAATAGTTTATTACATTCTAATGGGTAGTTCCGTATTAATTAAGCCATTACTTTTGGATACTTTTAGCCCGGACATCCTGTATTAATAGTCTATAATTTTTCAGAGTTAATAGTATTTGAGTAAAATTTGAACACAGATAGAGTGTAATTAACGCCGTACTATAAAGCAGAATGGGGGCTATTAGCGACGGATCTCGTAACTTTGAACTATAATGCTAATGCTAAGTGCCAAGGACGACGCCTGACCATAAACACTAGGCTACCACGGCCATTGTATGAAATTTAGAGTTAAGTTTAAAACACAAAATAATTTTTTTTGTGTAATATATATATATATATATGAATATATATATATCTTAGATTTAAATCATAACTATCATGAAAACAGTTTAGATTCAGTTCATTCTATTGAACTTCAAGTCTAGTAATAAAATTTTTGATATGAATTTAAATGAGAAAAAACTTTGAATATTCAACTTAAATATCAAAAATAAAAACTTAAATATCAATTAATGCGAAAAATGTCTGAAAATGGCATGTATTACGTATAGTTTCTTTAAGTTTCTTCCCTTTGAAATTATTGTCACTGAATGTATTTTAAAGTACAGTTTAATCCGAGTAGTATCAAATTAGAATTCGTGATGAATGCACAGTTTTTGTAGCTGAACTTTTATGTTTAAGCATTGCCATTAAATGGATGACGGAACAAAATAGTGTCTCTCAGACTGTATCATCTGTACCGGCCCTATTTCCTCTTTGTATTCTCTTAAGTTTATTTCTTCATCTAACAACATAATCGTCGAGATCCAAAAGCAATTTAAAAGCCTCAAAGATAAAAAACATCTCAATAGATTTTGCATTTGTTCGAGGACACATGGGCGTTCTTGGAAATGAGCGGGTCGATTGTCTTGCAAGGGGGCAATCAAGCGTAAGACTGACATGGCCGTTAATATTCCTAAATCCTTTTACAAGAAGATTATGAAAGAAAGAATGGTAAGTCTTGGAACAAGGATATCTCATTTTAAATAAAGGAAGCTTAACACACAAAGTAATTTTTTCCGACCAGAAATAAAAGACTATCATATCATCATTATACTAATTATAAAATAACCCAATTTCTTGCTGGTCATGGTAACTTTAAAAGCTACTTGAGCAAATTTAATTTAGTTCCATCATCTTCCTGTGATTGTAATATTGATGGCGAGCAAAATGTAGAACGTGTGTTCCAAGTATGTCAGAGAGAGAAAGATCATAAGACTGGGGTTTTCAAAGTACTTAATATAAACTGGCCTCCGAATTTTCACCATCTTTCCCCCAGAAGTGCTTTTAAAAGGCTCTGCGAATTTGTTGTAAATATTTGTAAGCCTTCATAACCTCAATTTTTTCCCTTCATTCCTTTGCAATGTGTGATTAATACTTGCTTCTGTTAGTTTCTTGTGATACTTTTGTGAACGAGAATTTGTAAATGTTTTCAATAAAAAAAATCTATCTTGCTGAAAACGAGATCAAGATCTGTAATTTTGTAATCAGATGCTTTTTTAACAATTTAATTATTGCGAATAAAACCTTCAAAATATTTTCTTTCTCTCTTTTTTTGTAAAGAATACCTTTTGCTAACCTGTGTTTATCTTGTGATAAAAATACTATAATTCTGTGAAAAGTTAAGAAATTTTTAAACCCTTTTCAGTATAGCTTCTCAAAGGCTTACCTCCATGAGGTAGGAAATCTCTACGATCTCTATATAGACCCAAATAATCTTTGTTTTCTCCTATAGAAATTACTGTCTTTGGTAAACACGGATAATGCAAGATTTTCAAATAAAATTCTGAAGAAGCATAATTGCACAATTCCATTGTAAAATCAATGTCTACTCCTTAAAATAAACAATTAAAAGGCAATTTATTCTTATCATAATCAGTTCAGTTTTTTCTTTGTTGTTAGGCATAACATTTATCATATTGTATAAGTTCAATAAGGCTTCTTTACTAGAATTAATCACATATTTTATCAATGATAAAAAAACCCATAAAACATAATTTTTTTGTATACTACTTAATTTTTAGTTCTGAAGAAAAGAGTGAAGAAAGGGATCATGGAATGTTCGATATGTGATAAATTTAAAGGAAGTCATACACACGCACTCACACATATATATAGATGAAAAGTTTTCACTAGACTTAAGACTTTTTTACTTTAAAAATACTTTGTCTGGTTGCAGTCGTTGAAAGGATGAGATGTCATAGCATATTGAAACCCACAATTTACCGACGATTTCAAACATCAAGAGACACTTGGTACAACAAAAACGTATGTAAGCAATAAAAGGGACAAAAGCGTTGTTTTTAATTCCAGAGACCTCAACTTTAAAAGTTTCCTTAACCAGAAACTTTTAGAATCATATGATTTCCATCGAGGTCTTCTGTAATTGGTCATAATATGTGGATGGTTCAAGATCACATCATATTGTTTTAAAAACGCGAACGAGGCTGGTTCTTAGGAGATAAAGTTGTGATTTACAGTGTATTTCCCGTTAGGAGATTAAACTATAAAGTAATCATTGCGCGAAGTCTTGTAGAACTCAAGACCATTAGGAATGACATAAAATCCCTCGAAAGGAAATTTAAGTGGGGAATTATTACATGTACAGTATATAAGAAAAATGGTTGAGCAGGAAATTAATTATTGATCCACATAATAATGCTGACAAAATCAGTAAAATAACAGAATAATTAAGCATACGTATTTATATGTTCACTTATAAGAATACAATGTAACATTCTATTAGAATACATGCTACTTTAAAAAAAAGTATTAACACATCAAAATGCTGCTTTAAATGGAACATTAAGTAACTATCGATTTTCTGAATTCATGTCAGATTATTTTTCTAAATAACATTTAATAATGACATTTTTAGGAAGTACTCGACTCTAACAATGAAAAGATTTTGAAAAAGAAACTGATCGCACTAATGCGTGGCAAAAAATAAAAGGAATTCTGCTTTTACTTGTTCGTAATTGCAGATCGTTGAAATCTTTAATGGAACTTTTTTCTCTTCTGCTTTTTTTCTTTTTCGTGATAGGAAGCTTCAAAGCCTCAAACAGAAAAGGATGGAATTCTTGGAATTTGTCTTTTTATCTTCCAAAAAGGAAATGAATGACAGCAATTGTGAATTCCGGGAAACGGTTAAAAACCAGAACTATGAAACCTCCAATTAAAGACACATTTCTTCAAAAATATTACCGGGTAAGAGATATTATATTAATGGATTTTAAGACTCTACGGATTCTAAATGGGATTCAGGTTTTATTGAAACATATAAAGTATTTCACTGGGTACTTTTTTAAAATAAATTTTAATGTTTCAAAACATGTGTCAGTAAGTAAAATTAACTACTAATTTTTGTTGTTGCTTATACTCTTTTTCATTCATTTGCAGGCTGAGGAAAAGTATACCATAACTTTAACTGTAACTAATGTATTGAATTCGTTTCAATGTAATAATCTATAAAAACAATTATGTTGTTATTTAGTAACATAAAAAAGAATTTTTTGCCACATTATTCCTATAACATGGCGTTGAAAAATCAGATTTCTGGTCAATCATTGTGATATTTAGAATAAAACGAAGTCTAATATATTAGAAAAACTCTGGCTGATAAGAGAGAGATTTAATATAATTTTAATAAGGGTTTTCTTTTTTATAATAAATAATTAATGTATTCAACAATTATAAATATTCCTTGAGATAATGCTTACTAAATTATATTGAATAATAAAAATAAAAATAATAGAAATAAATACAGTCGAGCCTCCATATTACGAACCTCTATATTGCGAATTTTTCTATATAGCGAACTTTTCCTGGAGCCAAGAGCATTAGCGAAGTGCATTTTCTATGTAACCAACTTTTTCTCTTATGATTCAATTTTTTCCTCCCTATTTCTAAAGTATTTCTGGACATTTCAAGTTATTAAGCGCCTGATTCACAGATAGCTGTAGAATTCTGGGCGTTTCATCAAAGAAGTACAACGCTTTATTTGCATTGTCCAATTCACTAGAAACACTTTCGATATCCCATTTCACCCTCAGTGGAGTTGTCTCGTGTTTCCATCGCCTTGAACTAGTCTCCGTTCTTTTGTAGTGTTGATCAGTCGTACTGATAACTTCGTTTTTGTAGCTTGAAAATGTGAAAATGTAAGTATTTGAGCACCAAAGAAAGAAATTAACTCTTTAGGAAGTAGATAAAGGAATCAAAAAACTTTCTTTGCAGTTTTTCTTGCTTTTTTTAGCGGTAAGATATATAATATAATATATATATATATATATATATATATATTAATTTAGAAAAAGGTGTGAATAATTTCTTCTTTTTTCTTTTCAATAGGGTTTATGAATTTAAAATTTGCTTTATGTAGATATTATTTGTTTTATGTGTGTGTGTTTGTAAATTGAAAGATGAGTCTCTATATAACGAATTTTCTATATAACGAACTTTTTTCGGGATATAGCGACATTGTTATATAGAGGTCTGACTGTATATGATGACAACTCTTATAGAGTATTACTTTGTACCACATAATTCTAATCTTTTAAAGTAGTTAATAAAATTTTGAAAAACAATCACTAAGCAGTCAATAATATATTATTTTTTCTCTGAAAAAAATAACACAAATAATTCAAACATTTATCTATTGAAGTTAATAATTCACCAAAAAATTAAAATCAACAAGCTTATATATGAACTTAAAAAAGTAATTGAGATATATGTATTATTCTAATGCATACTTTTATTAGAGAAGAGTTTTATATAAAAATATTTTAAAACATTTTGACCCGTAATAAAAGTCCTTCAATAACATTTAAATTTATTATATTTTATATGTTTATTCAATCGTTTGGAATGAAATTTAGATATAAATTTGTACATAATTTTCTCCTCATATATAGTTCTTTATTTTTACTTTTTACACGTTTTTTCTTTACTACAATAAAAATTACAAAACTCTCACTCCGAATTATAAATGTTAAATAATTCTTTAAGCATAATAATCCTTTGCAGAATAGGAATATTCTGTTCTATTTATATGTTCTGAATAAACTTTATGTCAAAGATAACTAGACTCTTTGCCTCATTTTTCTAACAATCAACTCATTTCAAAAGCATATCCTCTTTCCTGAAACGCACATTTCAATAAGAATTACTCATTTTATGCAACAAAATGTCCAAGACCGAGACTTAAACAACGACTGCCGTAACTTGTCTCCGAAACAATTCACGAAATAAAAAGAACATTAGCATAATTCACACAATTCATGACACTTTCTGTTTTCGAACCAGTTAAGTGCTTTTTTGTATACGGAAATTGTATATCCTGTTGGGGACAGTATCTTTTATTCGCTCTTAAAAACATCCATTATGTCATATTATGGAATGTAAGAAATGTTTGAATTGTACATTGTGTTATATACTTTTAAATTGTGTTGGAATCACACCATGTATGTGTTTTTCAATGTGTTGGAGAGTTTCCAAATCCTTGGGATGATTTAGATCTAGTTTTACTGAAGACTAAAAGTAAGTAATTTTTGATAAGTAATTGTTCCATTACGTATTTAACTAGGTTTAGAAATATTTTAAATAAATCTGTGTTTCTTTCTTTAATTATACTGCGATAAATTTTTCATTTGGAAGAAAGAGAGAGAGAGAAGTAATAATGTTTATTACATTCCAATTACGTTTATTTGTAGCACTTGTTGAAGATTAAATCTGTAGTAATAATGTTTGAAACATTTAGTACAAATATATTTTGATTAAAATTGAATATTGAATTAATCAAAAATTTGTTTTTTATGCATATTATTTTACTTTTTTGATTAATTATTATAAAAACATGAATTTGTAAATTCAATACTTTGTTCAGTACTGTGTTGCTGCGTTCAGATAAAGCCCCCACGCTTTTTTTAAATCTAAAGTCTGCATGTTTCATTTCCGAAAACGAATATAAGTTTTGAAATTAACTAACATTCCATTAAAATATTTAAATGAAAAATTATTGATAATGTTGTATCATTTTTGAACACATATCATATCTTCATTTTTTAAAGAATATCTAGCAAAATAAAGAAAAAATTAGATAATCAAATATTGCAGAAATATAAATCTTAGACTTTGTAAATATTTATTTTATTTATTTAATGTTTTTAAAAGTACTGTTATGAATCTAGTACTATTACATACAGTATATTAGTACTATTGTAATCCAGCAATATGTTATGACTATGTGTAGAGAGTGAGGTGAACATAAAAACTATTAAGGCTCAAATTCCTCATGTTAGCGTGGTGTGGAATTTCGGAGAGGGTGGTGTCATCTGTGGTGTCTTTCTTGCCTCTTGAATTTGGTTCAAAATTCAGTGGTTCGTTGCCAATAGATCTTATGTTGCTTCAGTGAGCGACACAAATTAAAATTAAATGAGCAATATACAAAAGGTGGTTCACATTTTAATGAAACGATTTCGTAGCTTATTTTCTCATTTGGATTTTGAGATAAAACTTTGGCAACTTCAGAATGACCGTCTGCTAATGTTTTATTTTTATTGAAATGTAAAAGAAAAAAATTATTTTGAAAATAGCTCCTAAAATTGATCTATAGCTCGAAAAATGAGCTAGTACTAAATGAGCTTTCCAAGGAGAAATATTCGTATCAATAAATTATACTGTGGTATAAAAATTTCGATTATTTCATTTCAATTAAAGGTATTTATAATATATTAAATTTGAAAGGGAAAAAGCATCCAACTGAAAGTAAAAATGAAAAGAAATGACCACGAAACTTCATTTTAAGTCTGTTGAAACGCAGGCAACTATCAAGGAAGTGAAGGAGTCCTAAAAGAAAATCCACCGACTGAAACATTCATTTCATCGAATCTAGGAATATCTTCTGGAATTATAATTAAAATTGTCCATAGGGATTTAAAGTCAAAACAGATATTTATAAACCTTAATTTCATCTGTAACACACGGTATAGTTCCAAGACCGAAATGTAGGTGCCGCCATTACAATATGGGCTTAGACCGGAAGTGTGACTGTACGAAACACTGTAGTACCGTCAGAGAGAGTTTGGATCTGGACAAGCGTGCGTTCCCCATTTAGATGTCCAATCCTTTACTATGTAAACTTTATTTATTTTCACTTATTTTCTCTAAATGTTTGTCTTGTAATTGTCTAAGTGTCTGTTCTTTGTAACTGTGCTATCTTATGTCATTAAATATATTAATTTACCCCGAAATTCTATTAATTAATTTTGGTTACCCCAAGTAATGACGTAAGCGGCAGTTACACATCTCATTTCTTAAAACATATTGCTGAAAGAAAAGGAAATTGTAAAAACATATGTAAAAAACAACTAGCTGCTGAAAAATAGAAATTTGCTGTAAAACTCGATGAGACATGGGTATATTTAAGTGACTGCCTTAAAAAAAAGATCAATTTTCTATTGCTCAAATGATGGGAATGACGGTAAAAATGTACAGTACCATCAGTGTACAGTAAGGCTCCCAAAGGGATTCATGATAGTTGCAGGATTTTGTAACAACGGCAAATTAAAAATCAAAAAAGTCTCAAGTAAAGCCAAAATAAATTCACTCTACTATTAACAGAATATTTTAGAATAAATTTTTGAAGAAGAAATGTCAACTATTTATGTAAAGGACATTCACAAAAAGTTGAGCTACATATGGACAAAGCCTCTAGTCACACGTCTAAGTCAACTACCACTTATTTAGCAAAGAAAGAATCAGATACAGGGGGAAAATGTATCTCATTTAATGAAATACATTTAAAAATGATGAAATGCATATGATTCAAAATCATAATTGTATTTATAAGCATGAGAGAAACGAAAAACTCTCTGTAGCTGTAAAAAAACTTCAATTAGTGTTATTTTTCAATGGCGAGTGTGAAAATATATTGTAAAAAAGTAATATAATTATTGAATTAAATTTAGATATTTGGCTTACTATATTTAGAGCTATAAACCGGAAAAAAATCCATAGATTTCCGAAGATTAACTCATCAACAGTTGTTACACTTTTTGCTTAAGACTATTTTTTTAAGCATAATTATGGAACAAATGGAAAACTATTCACATATCAGAAGAAAAATCTCTCCGTTCAAGATTGTTTCATATATTTAATTATCTATCAAAAATCGATTAAAAAGGTGTATAAGATCTTATTAAATGAATGGAAAAATCAATACCTTCTAAGCAGTGATAATTCAGTTCCACAATTCTTCACATCTTCATGACAGTATCTTTTTGTTTAACCTAATGTATAGTTGAAAGCAATGAGTAAAGTTAAAATTCACACCTGAAGAATTTATATACCTTATTGCTTTTGAGAAAAATAACAGTTGAATGAAAAGATCCTATTTCAAAGGCTTCTTTGTTGCATCAGGGTAAATAAACATTAATTGTTATGATTAGCAATAATAAACTCAATTCAGAGCATTATTCATCTGTCCGAGGCGAAAACAATTGTTATGATATAATTAGCTTTGAACCATATATTTATTATGTGTTCTACTCAACAATAGGGAATACATTTCGAAACATTTAAGCGTATGCTCTATTATACCTTAATTGTATATTTGTAAGACTATAGCTTTAACAATAAATTATTATTTTTGTTTAAAAGAGTATACTAAAATATATAATTATCCACTAATTGTGTATGTGTCGTGCTTCGTAATTAAGTCATTAAATTATTAAATAATTTTCAGAAAAGTCTCTAAAATGTCAATTCAAATAAAAAATTTATGTATAATAAAATCATTAGTCAGCAATTCAAGTCAAAATAAGATTTTAAAAATGGTATATTATTCTATTGCGTATATCCTACCATTTGTTCGTATAATAAAAATCAAATATTCATATACGATTTTCATCATTAGTTTTAAGCAGATTTCTCACGAGACTATCTTGTGTCAGGCAACTAGTTTCCAGTCACCACTTCTCTAGTGTGAAGAGGGGAGATAATTACATTCACTCGCGGACACTAAAAGTGAATTGAAAAGGGAGTGGTGCAGGAAAATTCAAATCATTATAAGTACAATAAGTTTGGAGAAAAAAGTTTTTACCATTTTCAATACTAAGTAGATACGTATGAAGAGCGCAGCTTCTGAACTAACCTTTTAGTTGAGTCAAGTAGTGGGAAGGAGAAAATGGTTTTCGAGAGCTTCACAACAGAGAGTGCCAGTTAATTACGTGTGAACGGACTCAGTCAATTTCTATTAAAAACTAGATCCCAACTAGATGCTTCTTCTAATACAAGTTCATTTGTGTGAAAGGGTCCTTAATGAATTCTTTTAAAAGATTATAAGTGTTGTTTTGTAACTTTATATAAAGTGAGTGAGTGAGTGATTTTGGTGTTTATTGGCGCAAGAGCCGATTTCGGCTATACTGCGCCAAACATTTGTTTTAATATCTGTGGTCTAGACGGGAAGAGAAAGAAAGAATGAATTGAATGACAAGAAAGAGAGTCGAAAAAAGAGAAGGATCACTAGGGTATCCCGGGTTCGTGAAGCCCATGTTTACCAAAGGCAGTAAATCCCGTGGGAAAAGGAAAAGCTCACTAGGGCATCTCGGGATTGTGACACCCGTGCTCACCTAAAGAAGGTGAGGCCCCTGAGGAGAACTTTATATAAAGGAATTTATATGCTAAATTTGAAGTTTAAAGATTAATCACAAATTGATTAACTGAAAAAAGTGATTTTTTAAAGTATTGTGCATTATTTTGATGAATTGTTTCTTTTCATTACCAAAAGTAGACTATTTTTTCGAAGATTTTATCTCAAAGGAAAAAGTGTCTAAAAGTGTTGATGGTTTCCTTAAAGTATCCGACTAGCCTAAAACTGTGAATTTTGCCAAAAATTCACAATTTTTTTTATGGTTTTATTTTATGGGCCATCTTATAAGCTTTATAAAAATACCAAGTTTATCATTTTCCGTTTACTAGAACAAACACTACAAGTGTTTTCGTAAAAGCAGATGCCATTACTTTAAGCAAGATGTCATACATTAAAACACGTTTTACTCGAAATGTGATTTTTGGAAAATAATCAAACGGGGTCAGCGATTGCTAAAAAAGTTTTGAACATAATTAACTGAATTTTTTTCTGTAAGTTCTGTATAATAGTAGAAGTGTTTTAATTTTCAGATTTATCCATCATTGTTTTATTACAAAATTTACAGTCCTTTATGTGAAGATAATCACTGTCTTTTTAAGCATTTTCATATAGTAACCGAGATAAAGGCTCTAATTTTTGTAAAAAAGAAAATATCTGTTACCCTGAAAGTTATTTCAAAATTGAATAATATAGCAACACATTAGATCAGAGGTTCCAAACTTTTTTGTCTCATAGACCCCTTGCTATATTTTTCGGTTTCGGATCGACCCCTGATCACTTAATATAGAGATTTTTGCAAATTCATTAACTTAAATATCTTTTTGACAGCTGGTACTACTGCTAACATTGAAAGCATTAAATTTCTAACTATAGTGAAGAGAGTACAGTTTTTAAGAAGCACATGTTTATGAACTAAATTAAAATAAATTAATTTAATATATAAAACTGTTACACAAAATATATAATTGAACAACAAACAAATGAATTTAATGAGAAAAATGAATTTTGTGTTTCTCAATAACAAATTTTCAACATTTAATATCAATCTAGTCAGGCTTAACCTTAAATCTCCTTTGTTAATAAGTTTCCAGTTCCCCCTTTCCCTTCTTTTCCTTTTAGATTGGTAACGTGTTGAAACTCCCACTCACTAGGAAAAGCATTAAAACTTTCTCGCGATATTCCATAATTTGCAACAAAAAAAAAAGCCAAAGCTGAAATCCGTTTCTAAACTTTATTTTAAGATCGTTAGAGCCTATTCTGAGCAGTTCCTATAGTAATAGGACATTTTTTTCAATGTCACTATATGAATTCATTGCCTAGTGTGGTATTACTATAAAAAAGCAATCTCAAACCTAATTTCAAAATCTCATTAAAGGACATTTAAATGTTGAACGTTGATTAAAATATCCTGACAGACGGTCTGTGACAAATTGAGAAATTTTTCGCCTCCAATATAATACTTCTTTAATTTAATTCTGGAAAGAAATGCTGAAATGGTCCTTGTCTTAAATGCTGTTACCTAGTAACCACAAATTAACCTCACTAAATTTAGAACATAAATCAGTTAAGTTGTAAAATCTGGTTTCTCCACTACGTGAAATTTTTGTAAAGATTAAAGTCACGATCTGGTTTAATCAGGGCCACTATTATAGATCCCTATTTGCATCTCATGGACCCCAAATTATTTTTTCACTGGCATAGACCCCTTGCAGGTCGTCATAGACCCCTGGGGGTCTATATAGACCACTTTGGTAATCACTGCATTAGATTGAAAAAATTGAAAATTTGTTCATAAACCTTTAGGGCAGAATAGGCCGCGTTTATGCTATTTTTTTGTCAATTTTTACCTATTTTTTCCCATTTTGGTAATAATAATTTCTTTTTCTCTTCTTAATTTTAGCACATTTTTCTTAAAATGCACTAAACAAATCTAAAAATAACAAAACATCCCCATATCTCCTTTTTTTAAAAAAAAGTTGTCATAACCAGTCGGATACATTAAGTAATAACACATGTAAGATTATAAATGTTAAGAGATTCATTCTTATGTTTTAAATGAGGCATAAAAACACAAAGAAAAAGAAGAAAGAGTTTTATTTTGAATATACGAAGTCACATAGTAAATAATACTGAAAATTCAGAGTAAAACGTACTTTAAACTTCTTCTACAGCAAAAAATATATTTTGACGAGTGATAAGATACTCAGAACCGTTTATTACTACAAAAGGCTGAATTTCATTCCCAGAAAAAGTTTCATAAGAACTGTCTTTAAGGTCACCATCCAGTTCAAAGTTTTGTTTAAAGGATTCGTAGTCTCGATTCTCGGGATAGCTTTGGAATAAATCAGTCTTGAGTGATTTCATTCTTTCATTGAACTTAGGCAATAATTTTACTCCAGGGTATGGCTTCTTAGATGATGATTCAGGAAAATTAGGAGTGTGTCTCCGGGCTCTCCCAGTAAGAGCTCCCCGTGTAGGACCATATTTCGGATAGTTAATCTAAATAAAAAAAAAGTTAAATTAAAAAAACAAAGAATGTAAAAAAAACATTTTTTAAGTCAATGCCTACTTAGGCAGTAAGGAAAAATTTTATTAATTAAATTTAATTAACGAATTTATATTTGAAAAAAAACTGTATCAACATCAAGTTTCATTCGCTTCAAGTTTCAAATAAGTTAAGACAAAAATTCGTTAGAAAAAATTACTGCTGCCATCTATTGGTGCTAGTTCTAACTTCCTCAAAAATAACGCAAAATAAATTTAAAATTAAAAATAAATAATTAATTAATATTTGAAAAAACTGTATTAACATCAAGTGTCATCCAATAAAAGCTTAAAAAATGTATTTGAACCTCAGTGGATCAATAAAAATTATTTTATTAATTATTGAAAATCTAAACAAGATATCTGTATAGGGAGAGAGTGAACTTATAGTATGGATTGAAAATAAAAGTTTCAGAGGAAAAAATATGATTTGGTGTTAATAAATACATTTTTTAAAAGCTCTGAATCTAAGCTGTTTTAAAAATATACTACGTACAGCCTTCCAATAAAATAATTGTTGGGTAAAATTTTTTAAAAGTAATAGAATAAAATCAAAGAACAATCTGTCCAGGAAGTTTATGTGGAAAATTTTGGGTGTTTGCATATTTCCGAAATAAAGAAAAGTTTGTTTACCATCCTGCAGGATGGAAGATAACATTTGATTATTAATGTAACATTATAAATTACCACACGATATTGTATCCCAGAAACAAAATGATCATTGTCAGATATCGCTTTAAAACTACACAAACCGTTATTAATCTCTTAATTTGAGGAAAAATAATAAATGGAAAATGACAGCGATAGATAAATTGGCATTTCTACAGATAACTTTCCGTAAAATTTCTAATCATGTAACAGAAGATAATCAAGTATTCAACCCAGTACCCCCTGTTATCTAACTCATCAAGTACACACGCATTAGAATTTTGCTTTAAAATGTCAAAATATTAAGGTATGCGACTGGTTGCGACAACTTTTTTTTTAAAAAAAGGATATATGGGGATTTTTTTGTTATTTTTAGATTTTTTTAGTGCATTTTAAGAAAAATGTGCTAAAATTAAGAGAAAAAGAAATTATTATTACTAAAATGAGAAAAAAATAGGTAAAAATTGACAAAAAAAGCATAAACCCTGCCCATTCTACACCAAAGGTTCATAAACAAATTTTCAATTTTTTCAATCTAATGTGTTGCTATGTTATTCAATTTTGAAATGACTTTCAGGATAAGAGATATTTTCTTTTTTACAAAAGCTAGAGCACTTTACCTCGGTTACTATATTAAAATGCTTAAAAAGACAGTGATTATATTCATATAAGGACTGCAAATTTTGTAATAAAACAGTGATTGATAAATCTGAAGATTAAACCACTTCTACTATTATACAGAACTTACAGAAGAAATTTCAGTTCATTATGTTCAAAACTTTTTTAGTAATTGCTGACCCCGTTTGATTATTTTCAAAAAATCACATTTCGAGTAAAACGCGTTTTAAAGTATGACATCTTGTTTAAAGTAATGGCATCTGCTTTTACTAAAACACTTGTAGTTTTTGTTCTAGTAAACGAAAAATGATAAGCTTGGTATTTTTATAAAGCTAATAGGATGGATGGCCCATAAAATAAATTCATAAAAAAATTTGTCAATTTTTGGCAAAATTCACAGTTTTAGGGTAGTCGGATACCTTAAGACGTGTGCATTAGATTAATCTTTTATATGTGCAAGTTATAAAAACTAAATAATAAAAAAGAGGAGTATATTGACTTATAAAAGTGGTAGTTTTTTGTTTATTTTAACCAAAACTGATTTTAAAAAAGACATTTATACTAGTCAAATTAACAACACCATACAAAGAAACAAATGCATTATTACGTAGAATGGTGTTTGAGGATTATATGCAATCAATCGCAAAGAACAAGACAGTTCTTCAAATGCGATAGAAATTTATTGTCGAAAAACAATCCTTGAAATACAGGATACTGTACTTAAATTCTCTTAATACATCTCAGAAGGCCTTCACACCTTCTACGGCACTCAGACATAACTATCAGTGTCCAAAATACAAATATGTAAAATATTATTTACAAGCATTTACTCATCCTACACAACAACAGACGTAATAACTAATCGCCGGTCGACTTTTCACGGTCAAAACAAGACTAATGCAGTTCTGGCGAGCTACTCCCTATTTATAGACATCATGGATTATTCTCGAAAAATCCGCTTGCGTCATAGATCGCGATATAAGTTGATGTCTCCATTAATTTCCAGAAGAATTCATAGCGTCGTGAACTTGCCGAAAGTTTTCACCAACATGGTCACCAAAGTCGCCAGAATGGTCGCCAAGTTTCCATTGAACTGCCATAATAGTGTGCCGATACGCTTGTGTTTTGCGACGCTGGATTCTATTAAGCACAGCACTGTTGAGTTGGTTGCTAATGCCATGTTTTTCTCCTGATGAAGGTGAAGTTAAAGTAAGCTGGGAAATGCTGGGGCGCAGGTGCTGATAAGGAAGAGACTGTTGGACCTGTAGCAATGTCTCTGTGTGTCAGTGTTTGCATCTCTCTGGCTCTTTTAGCGATTCGAGAGTCTTTTTCAAGTTGGAATACGCCCCTTCCCACGAAAGTGACACGTGATGTAGAGTCACTTCTGTTTGGACGTATTGGGCAGACCATTCTACTATTGGTCCAAGCGCTGGCATGGGAACTGCTCCGGCACCTTACTGTCGGCTATTTCAAGGGAGGTTAAAGGTTGACTTCCCTTATAACATCAGTCCCGGGATGTCCATCCTGGGATACTTTCCACGCTAAACTGCTTGTCCGATGAGATGTCACTCTTTGGCAAAGGGAAATGGGTCCTTTGGGAAAGACCGCCGCAAGTGTAAGCAACGGCATTTCTGGCGTATACTGCAGTTTTAACGTAAAATAAGTACAACATGGAGTAATATAAACGTATTTTACACAGAGATATAAATTATTTACACCATTTTAAGTATTATTTGGACAAAATTCTAAAAATACTTATAATAATCTATAATATAAAAAGTGAGCTGATAAAAAGCTACATGTTATAGGTTTCTTACTCCACAGTTCTGTTCCAAGCATGTCGCTTGATTGTAGGTGACATTTCCATCGAGTTGCTCGTCATCCTGTTGTAAAATATATAAATTTATTATAAAAAATATTCAAAGATTTTTAGTAAAAAAGACAAAAAGGAAAAAAAATTGGTATATTTAATAATGAACCGCCAACTAATGAAAGAATGTTGCTAAGACAAGTAAATTCTGTAAACATTTATAATTTCTATCATAACATATTAGCAGTGGTTTCTACTCTAGTCTAAAATTTAAAATAATATATTTTTAAAATTAATTTTCCTTAAAAGTTTCTAGAATGTTTAAAATTTCTTAAATCTCGTATGCAAAGACCATTGTAACATTTACACATGAATAACTGGCTTCCTAAAATGCCAAAATAGTGGAAACAAGTATTATAAAAAAATTTAAGTCAATTCCTACTTAGACTAACAAAGAAAAATTTTATTTTAGTTTATTTTTATTAAATAGTTACAATTAATATATGTATGTATATAAATATGACAGAATCACAATATTAAGTGGCAAAATAAAAAGAGATTTCCTTTGCAAGTTTCCATTTTCCTTTGCAGTTTCCAAGTTTCCATTTACCATTCCTGGCTCTTATGTGTCTTATAGTAAGCAATTCGTTTTCAGATTTATTTTCCTCTATAAATTTTCTATATTATAAAATTAAGAAATAATGAATATGTATGGTTGCTTTCACTTAAAGTTTAGGAATAAGAATCAAACGTGCACATTTTTCAGGCAGAAAGTATTATCCTGCAGTAATATAAACTTCTCCCTGATTTCTTCATAATAAACTATTTATTTTATGCATTGCTGCAGCTCAAAACCAACGCTTATCCCTGATTTAAAATATATTTCATACGTTGCATCCTATACAACAGTGCTTCTCAAACTTTCAATATTTGCGACCCATATTCACTCATATTTTTCATCGCGCCCCCTCTCTCTATACATAACATTGATTGAATTCAATAATACTTACTTTGCCGCTAAGCTGCAATACGACTTTAACTCTTAAGTACACTGGCGTACATAAACTCCCCGCTCAGCCAAAGCGTTAATTTACTCCGACGTATATATACGTCCTTTATATTTTCTCTGTGTGTTGTTATCTTAAAATTAGAAGTTTAATAAAAAATTTAAGTTTTCCGAAAGATACTAATTAGAAGATTATTAAAGTTCCTATCATTTGTAGCTTTATATGTTGACAATCCAATATAAAAAATAAGATCAAGTATTTCAATATAAAATTCTTTTCAGATTTATTTTCCTCTATAAATTTCTATATATAAAATTAAGAATAATGAATATGTATGGTTGCTTCACTTAAAGTTTAGGAATAAGAATCAAACGTGCACATTTTTCAGGCAGAAAGTATTATCCTGCAGTAATATAAACTTCTCCCTGATTTCTTCATAATAAACTATTTATTTTATGCATTGCTGCAGCTCAAAACCAACGCTTATCCCTGATTTAAAATATATTTCATACTTTGCATCCTATACAACAGTGCTTCTCAAACTTTCAATATTTGCGACCCCATATTCACTCATATTTTTCATCGCGCCCACCCTCTCTCTATACAATAACATTGTATTGAATTCAATAATACTGTACTTTGCCGCTAAAGCTGCAATACGACTTTAACCTCTTAAGTACCACTGGCGTACATAAACTCCCCGCTCAGCCAAAGCGTTAATTTACCCGACGTATATATACGTCCTTATATTTTCTCTGTGTGTTGTTATCTTAAAATTATTCCGAAGTCTTTGGAATGCTATAAAAGTCCTTGACAGTGTTTGCGAAAGATTTACTAATTTCAGAGAAGATTTTACATATTTATTCCTTTTCATCCCCCTCAATGCATCACATACGCGAGCCTACGTGGAAAACGGTGGCTTTAGGAGCGAATCTCCTAACTTTTATTTGGCATATAAGGGATTATATATAAATCATACAAATTATCAAGATAAGTGTTAATTTTTGTGTACAGTTTTATATATGACAAGCCCATGGGGTCACTGGTACTTATTAAACTTGTTCTTAACTTATTATTGTTAAATTAATTATAAAATATATTGTGCAGTACTGATACATTTGTAAGTGATACACAAGTGAGTGCAAATGTGTATATTATATTTTATTATATCAGAACTTATTTTGTTTGTTTATTTTCAGTAAATTATTAATTTCTTCAAATATTCTGTTGTTTTCGACTTTTCAATATGTTTGCCTCTCCCTCTTGTAAAATTATCACGCGACTCACATTTTGAGAAACGCTGCTATACAGTGATGCTAAATCGCTCTTACTTGTACAACTTAAAGTAAAGTGTATATTTGTGTATTAAAGAATATAGAAACTTTACACAAAGGTACAATATAAGAGATACAGGCAAGTGTATAAACATCGCAAAATTAAATGGGAATTTGAATATTTTCCTATGAGTAAATGTGTGTGGCTCATAATCTTTGGCATTGCGGACTAGCTAGTCTCCAATGAGTTAATAATAAAATTTTAATATATACCTACGTTATATGCACAAATCAATACTATAATTTGAATAAGTTATTTTAATATTTAAGGTCTATATATATTTTACAAATGTAAGGGAAATAATTATTTTATCTTAGATGAACATGTAATATAATATTCTTGATTGATACTTACATCTTCTAAGCAAGTTTGCATCTGAAAAAATAAACATTTATTTAATTAAAAATCATGAATAAAATCTCAAATACAAAACTGTAGAATGTTAAATTTTCCAACGTAAATAAAAGAAAGATGTTTTTCATGTTAATTTTTTATAGAGAATTTAATTGCTACTAAAACTTCTTAATATGCTTCTATATGTAAAACATATAATTTTAGCATTAATAAAAGTTTCTTTTAAATTGTTACACTATGAATGTTTTACTAACAAATGAAAAAATAAAATAATGCAATTAAATAACAATTAAATAACTTATTAACCCTTTCAACTAAATAACTTATTGAATAATGATTAAAAATATTTTGATCTATTTGAATAAAATTATTTAAATCAATAGTCACTAGCGAAATATATAATATTCATTATTTTAGTTTCTTTGTTACAATATATTATTTATTTATTTATTAAACTATTTTTATTCCTTAAGAAACTATTTATGTTCAGTAAAATATTTTATTATTTAAATATATTAATTACAACAGATTTTCTAGATTACGAGAGAGTCATGGTAAAAAATTATAAATTTTAAAAAATATATAAATATAAAATAAAATTATAAAATAGCTACAAATATAATAATAATAATACTATATTTTATAGTGAACAATATTTATTAAATAATTATGAATAGAAAAAACTTTACAGTTATTAATCTATCTTCTGTACAAATTTTATTTTCCTTTCCCATCTTAATTAAAAAAGTCTTTTTGGAAAATGATTTCACACTTCCTTTAACCTTTTTAAGGACAGTGTTCATAGTGAAACAAACAACCTATTCATATATTTCTTTCATGCATAAAAATAAGAGCAATACTTAATGAAAATTTGTCTGGATGGATTTTTTACTTCAAAATGTATTTAATTACATTTAAAAGTAAAAAAACGCCTAAAAGTAATATGTAAATTATAGTAAGTTGTATTGGATTGTTTTCTTATACTGTTTCTTTGCCATAATTCTTTAAAACAAGTTTTTAAAAAGCAACTAATATTTCAACATGTAATGTTTATTATATATAGTTAATATATAATTTTCACTATTTTCCTTCAGCATAAATAAACTGTGTGTTCTTTAAATATTAATTTTAGGATAGAGAAATGTTTTTCTGCAATTAAAATTTAATAATTTTAATAATTACTAGCATATATAAAAAACTAAATATCAGAAACAGCTTTTTCAGATTAAGGTCATGCTCTCAAATAATGTAACAGAATATGAAAATCTTACTTATCCTTAAGAGAGCAATAGAAAAACATTTCCTAAAAGAAGTTTTTCCAAAGACTTCCGAAGGTAATCTAATTAACTTAATAAATTAAAATACAGTTTTTTTTTATTAAAACCATAAAAAAAAATTGCTTACTATTGCATCATATGCTCCATCAGGGCACAAAAAACATTTGGGCTGAAAATATAAATTAAAGAAAACTTTAATTATAGAATAAAAATTGTAAGGCTTCTGAAGTATCAAATGTTCAATAAGTTATACACACCTTAAATTTTGACGGTTCCTTGGAATATACACATACGTTGGAATAGTTTGTTTGCGATGGATGGAAAAGGTCAGATATTAACTTAGTCAAATTAGGCATTTTTCCTTTTCCTGTAAACTAATTAAAATTATTAGTTAATTATATTAAAAACTAAAAAAAATATTTTGGATTTATTAGATTATACAAACAGTTATAAAGAATAATGTATTGGCAATTATGGGAAATAATTTAAATTGTCTGATCACAAATAGAAGTATAATTATGTTTAGAGATAAATATGAAGGCTCAAGTGCAGTATGGGCCTTTGGATTCGGTGATTTTTCTTTAGATTTGGCGATTTTTATATAGATATTATGGTGAGATAACGAGTTCACTCTGGCTTCCGGACATCTTTCGCTGAGTGAAATAGCTTGGCGATCGATTTTGGTCGCCCAAAAAAAAATTTACATTGCCAAGGGCCCCTCTATACTACACTTTAAAAATATGAATTTTGATGGATACCATGCTTAGTTTTAAATTTTATTTTGAAATATTTACAAGTATTGCTATGGTGTTTTTTTACTGAAGTCAATTGTTGTACAAATAAATAAATTTTACATATTAAAAAAGCTAAAAAAAAAAAAAAAAAAAAAAAAAAAAAAAAAAAAAAAAAAAAAAAAAAAAAAAAAAAAAAAAAAAAAAAAAAAAAAAAAAAAAAAAAAAAAAAAAAAAAAAAAAAAAAAAAAAAAAAAAAAAAAAAAAAAAAAAAAAAAAAAAAAAAAAAAAAAAAAAAAAAAAAAAAAAAAAAAAAAAAAAAAAAAAAAAAAAAAAAAAAAAAAAAAAAAAAAAAAAAAAAAAAAAAAAAAAAAAAAAAAAAAAAAAAAAAAAAAAAAAAAAAAAAAAAAAAAATTAAGATCTATTGCTTTTTTGATATGAAGTTAAATCTTTTTATTCAATGATACATGACTAATATAGAATTCTATAGAACGAATGTATACAAATGAAGAATGCGAATGGTATTATGGGATGTAATCAAATAAGAAGGCGCTAATTTATGCCATTAAATTTCCCTTCGAAGAATCCATTTATTGTACAATTGCCAGTGCTGTTCACGCATGTATAAAATTGGGAGTTGTCATAGACGTATCCCCTTGTATAGTGCCACACCTCGTCCATCCACCTTTATATAAGTTAATTTATGGTCACTCTGAAATAACAATAATTGGCGCATCGTTCCACATTACGCTATAATTTGAACGGAAAATCCTGTATTATTTTGCTGATATTTGTTAAAACAATCTGTTTTAATCTTTTCGGTACAAGTTGTATTTCTTTAATTAAATTTTTATTGTTTGCCATACAGCAATGCAAATTGTCATTCTATGATGTTTACTTCTATATTTAAAAATAACTATGATGTTTTTCTTTTGCTCTTTCTGTAGATATTGAATTATTTTTCTCTAAACTCTCTCTCAATTTATATACGACCCACTTTTCTGAGCAACTTGGAGGCTTCAAATGTATGTAGGCATAACTAGGTCAGTTTTTATCGTAATAAATGAGGCCTTTTGTGTTTACTTTGTTTTTGTGTACTGCATCTTTTTCTAAATATAAGTGACAGGGCCTGGGGACCGTATAAAAAGTTAATTTTTCTAATTTTTTTCTAAATGGGTTTTTTGTTTGAAAAGTACGTAAAAACATGCTTTACCTTTTTTAAAACATTTTTCAAATTGGAAGTGCATATCTAAACCGAACGGTTCGGGAATTAGCTATTGGATCACATTAAGGCTGGACACCCTGTATATATATATATATATATATACATAAAAACTTTTATTCTGATAAAAAACTCAAACTAGATACAATACTCCAGGTATATAGTAAATAAGTGAATGTTTTTTTTAAAAAACTAAATCGACTCGCCTTTCATTTAACTGGCTTCGTTTTAGAGGAAGATATTCACACAGACTTGTCACTGACGTTATATCATTGTTTTGTACTTGCCCATTGTTACCTTGTCCTATATAAATATATATGTCTGGAGCATTTTATTATTTCTATTGGAATACTAGTATAATTTTCAGAGCGAACGTTTTGTATTATTCGACAAAATACATTATTTTATTCACTGACTTTTGTTTTCCTCTGTAATAGTCGGTGAAGCTTGTATATTAAGTACACAGTTTATAAGAGTAGTGAGATACAATAAAAAAAGGATACTTAATAATTCTCTAAAAGACCAAGTACAGCCTATTTCAGGGGTGGCCAACCCGCGGCATAGTGTGGCACGGCAGAGTTGTAAGAGTGGCAGGCGAAAACTCTTATTAAAAGATTAAAAAATTTGAAAAGATAATAATAAATACTATTTTTTTACTGTTTTATTGAAAGGTGGTGGTTTTGGACACAATAAAGCATTAAAATCTCTTTTAAATACACTTAATTAAATTACAATAGGAAATTATATAATATACTAGCTTTCATGGCCCGGCGTTGCTCGGGCTTGTTCAAGAGTATAAATATTATTGCCTTAAAAAATCCTCCTTCCTATCTCGGTGCAAGCACTCTTCCTGGTGTATTTGTGTGGGATTTTTGTATCAATGTCACTAAATTTCCCTCTTTACTCCATTGGGTGGGTATGTTTTTCCTCCACTCAGCCCGGTGTTGCACGGTCTTTTTGAGAGTATAACTTTATCCCAATGAAATTTTAATTTTTCCCTCTCAATGCCCGCATCTCTGGGTGAGAGTGTATTCGCGATTGTGTGTGTGATTTCTATACTTATGTCATTAAAATTATTTTTTCCGAAATGTCTTTAATTTTTTTTCCATTATACGCAGACAGGTTCCGTTTCTTTTGGTTAAGCCCGGCGTTACACGGGCTTTTTCATGCGTAAAGCTCTTTTTCTCTCTTTTTTCCCCCCAGTGATAAAGTCTTTCTTTAAAATTCTATTTTTGATTTCTAAGTTATAAAACTAATCTAGTTTTATCCACAAGAAAAAAAAAGATAGAGTATAATTTTACTACTAAATAACTAATTTTGTAATGAATAATAATTTTAAAATATACTGTAATTTGTTGTTTTTTTTATATTAATTTATATCCATTTTTATTAAATAATGAATAAAATTTTTTTTACCATTATCTATTGAAACGATCAGTGCTGATTTAAGCTCATCACGGGCCCTAAGCACAGAATATCTACATGCTTCTTTGGTACTGGAGAATCGAAATTTGTAATCAGAAAATCTAGTTAAGTCCAGCTTATCCTGGTCCTTTTGGGTCCCTGGGCCCCTTGCCGCCCGGCCCAAGCGCCCAATGGATAAACCTGCACTGGAAATGACTGCTTATATCTGGATGTGTGTTTGATTATTCGATTAAAAATATGTAACTGTAAAAAAAAGAAGTATGGGAAAGAAAACCTAAAGATTTTTTCATATCACTGCATAAAGATTTAAAATGTAAATAATATTATTTGATGAAAGCATTTCAGCATTTTCTTATATTCTCTTAAAGTTTTTCACTAAATTGCTTTTCTGGAAAATAAAGAAAACTATCAGTTCTGATGTATCAGAAAGTAGCTGTCTGCACATGCTCCATAAGCTCTCAAACCGGTCAATTCTGTCGTAGGTTTATCACAATTAATCATTACTGACATTTGGTGATTTTAGCAATTTTTTTTCGTTGCAATCTCTTGGAAATGGAAAAGTGCTTTTTTTTAAAAATAGTTTATGTGCAAAAATTGAAAAAATAAAAGTTGTTCAAAATTACAAAATTCTATAAATTTCTTAAAAAAGTTTTACTATATTCCAACACAGTCTAACTTGGCAGCGTTAAGAGAGATATACAATGTACCAATCTATTTGAAAAATAGTTGTAACTTTCTTTCTATTGGAATTTAAATCCAAGAAAATTTATAAAAAATGTAAAACATTGTAGACATTGGGATTTTAATAATACATTTTAAGTTAGTCACACATTAAAAGCATTTATTTTTAAACAGAGTAAGTTAATACAGACAACAGAGCAACGTCATGAAATTGCAAGTTTGGCTGAAAACCGATTTTCGACGCCTGCTTTTGTCACTGTTGTAACAATAACATTGCTGCAACAATGGAGACAAATCAAAATTTGCACGAAAAAAACGGGTTTTTCAGGTTTTTAATTAATATCTTTTCAACTAATTACAATATCGGAATATAAATAGGCAATACGGCTTCCCCGGAAAATTCTCGATCTTTTGGTACCTTCCGCGACTTTCTGTGTGGTGCCGTTCGTGAGAAGATAGACGCACATACATAGATAGATAGATACGTTTGTTTACCTTCGAATTTTAATTGTGTAAGATCATTGTTGTGTGCTTTGGTTTTCCGAAGGAAGTGCATTCGTGAAATACTGGAATTTGAGGTAGTGTGTTTTAAAGTATCTGGAAGAAAACAATGAACTGTCTAGTGAGTGCTTGATTCACAAGAGTGAAGATATAGGCTGTGAGATTCAGGTTTTCTTACCGATCCTAAAAGACATTTAAATAAATTAAATTTGAGATTACAGGGGAAGATTGTTTTTTTACAATCCTGATTTATCTTATGTCTTCTTTTGTGAACAAACTTCGTGTTTTTTGTCTCGATTTTGGAGAAAAAAGAGAAACTGATGCACCTTTAGAACAATCCGATTATGTTAGCATCTTCGAGAATTGATCCTAATGTAGACGACTCAGTAAAAAATCTACGAAATAAAAAAAGTCCCGCTAAGAAAGTACTGACTGTCTAATAATTATTTAGATTTAAATTTCCCTGTTTACTCATTTTTATTTTATACCTAACCAAATTGATTGAAACTGAAAAGGAAATTTTAGCATTAAAACTTAAGAGTTCGTACATTTTTTATTTATTGAACTTTTTTGAATTTCCACTACTTAGACGCATAAAATATGTGTTATTTGAGTAAAAAATTCATAATAAACCTATAAGTAACATTTTTTCTCCTTTTCATATTCTTTTGTTAGTTGGAAAAGTTTAAAGTGACACTCATAACTTTTTTTTATCAAATAGTGGCATTTTTCCCAAAAAGGTTGACCACCCCTGGCCTATTTCAAGAAAACTGACACGTGAGTTATAGCAAATCCAATTTGCCATGAATTGTTGGAAAGCAATGGGACAAGAACCCCATAAGCTCCTGAGTAGTTTGAGAACGGTCCTCATATTTTCTACAAGGCATTCTAATATGTGAGAATTAATACAGGTTTTTTAAAAACTTTTCTTGGTTCATAGTGCCTAACATTACGTCTTAAATGTTTTTATCTAGTTCTAATATTCTTCGGGAATGGAGAAATTTCAAATTCTTTTAAATGAATCATAATGATACACCAACGTTTGTGTGAATCGGCCTAGTCTTATGGGAACATGACTAATATATCTTATTTGAATGTCTAACATGAATGGGCGAACTTCGTCTCAAAATGTGTGTTCATTCTACTGGTCAGTGGGCCCCGGTAACCTGCTGGTTACGATCACGAACTCATGGCCGATGGGTTATGAGTTTAAGTCCTAGTGTACCTGAAAACCCATATTAAAGAGAAGTTTATGCTCGTTAAACGTGTTGAGGTTTAAAGTCCCACCGTTGCCATGACATGGTTGTTTGAAAATGGATGCCAGCTCCGGTGTCGTCTTTCAAAAATACAAGGTGCAACATCCAATATCCCTTATGTCGCCTTATAGTGAGGATGTAATAAACACTGAAGCACCCACCAACTGGTCACAAGTGTTTTTTTTTTGACGAAATAGAGAATTCAATTATATATATTTCTGGTTAAATACACACCATATCATTTAAATTCCCAACTAGACAGATAGAATTACCCTTTAAAATTCCATTAGGCCTCACTGAAATTTTTTAAACTGCATAGGCCATTGCTTCTAAGTTTTTAATGCTGTTTTAATTATAAACTGCAAAAACTATCAATATAAGTATTATATTTTGTCTATAATTTAGCATACGACAAGCCCATGGAAGTCAGCAGTAATTACTAAACTTGTTTTTAATTTAGTATTGATAAATCAATTATTAAATACTGTTTGACATACTGATACATTTCTAAGTATCTTACATCAGAGGGAATATGTGTTTTACTTTTTCATTATGCCAGAATGTATTTTATTTTGCTTCCTTTCAATATTGGTAATTATTTTAAGCATTTTATATTCAACGTTTCGATAGACTTGCGCTTATTACGTATGGTTATCACGCCCCACAGTTTGAGAAACGCTGGCATAGGCTGTTCGAAATGCGACGTCAGAAATGCTACTTGATTCCAGTCATCAGTATGAAGGTTCGGTGTAGTCACGCTTCAGTTAGATTAATAGCTTCCTATCAAGCTAATATCATGGATATTGTATCGGCTATTTAAGACTATATCCTACAGAATATGTTATCTTATTCGGACACTGATGCTTGTTTAAGCTCCGCCATTCAACTCAATGTTATCTTACAATGTAATGTACTTTTATTTTTGTCAATCAACAAGGTTTATATTCAACAAATATTTTTACAGTCACTGTGGTGTTAAAAGTTAAGAGTTGATCGAGAATTTTATTACTCATGATATATCTTTCTAAGATTACTGTTCATGGTCATAATTTCTACGTCCAATTATTTATCAACTCACTCATGAATGCCAACTATAACATACGTTAAAAATCACTTAAATTATTGTTGATGACACTGCCGTTAACAACTCTAATACAGCTTGCAAAGATTTGCTTGCTATCTATTTATTTCATGCACTCTCAAAGATTTTCTCCATGAATATGTATCGTCAGTTTTTTTTTCTAGGTTAGTCCTTGTCTTGCAACAAGTAATTAATATATAACATTAGAATTCTTCGAATTGCAGCTTTTGTTTGAAGGATAATGCCTTAAAGTATTCGACTACTTGTGACAACTTTAAAAAAAAACGGAGATATGGGTATTCTTTTGTAGTTTTTAGATTTGTTTAGTACGATTTAAGAAAAATATGCTAAAATTAAGAAGAGGAAACGATGTTACTATTACTAAAATGGGAGAAAATTGGTCAAAATTTACAAACAAATAAAATTAACGAGGCCTAAAAGTTTATGAATAATTTTTCAATTCTGATGAGTTGCTCTGTTATACAATTTTAAAACGACATTCGGAATAAGAGATATTTGAATTTGTACAAAATCTAGAGCACATTATCTTAGTTATTATATGAAATTACTTAAAACAACAGTGATTTTCTTAACATAAGGGACTATAAATTTTTCAATAAAGCAGTTATTGATAAATCTGAAGGTTAAAACACTTCTACTATTACACAAACCATACACAGAAAATTTCAGTTCATTATTTTCAAAACATTTTCAGGATTCGCTGACCCCGTTTGAGCATTTTCAAAAAACACATTTTGAATAAAACGCGTTTTAAAGTGTGTCATCTTTCTTAAAGTAAAGGCATCTGCTTTTAGTAAAACACTTGTAGTTTTTTTCCCCTAGTGAACGGAAAATATTAAACTTCGTATTTTTATAAAGCTAATACGATGGCCTATAAAATAAAGTCATAAGAATTTGTCAGTTTTTGGCAAAATTCACAATTTTAGGGTAGTTGGATACCTTAACAATATTAGAAAATTATTTCAATTTTAAGGAATAGTCACTTCGAAGTTGAGTTTTGAATATATGGTTTTTTTTTCGAAGAGAAATAACATAGAGAAATATAAGCTCATTTTTTAAAACTTTATTTTTCAAAAAACTTGAACATTATGCTGTCAAATTATTTTTAATTTATATTTTGAAGCTTTTCACACAGTTATTGTCTGTGTTTGTTAGAAAAAATCAATTGAATTTCCTCACAAAATAAGTCGTATCTAGTGATACAAAAATGCTCACGTTCATTCATAATCAAAGGATTGTAAGGGTACCAAGGGGTATTGAGGGATTCGTACTAATATCATATCTATCTTTAAATTAACTAACATTCAGCTATACACTTGTAGGAATATATATCAGATAATGAAAATTTGAAGGATGAAGTATTTTAATTTTTATATGCATATAAAGGAATATTTTAAATTCAGTCATATCAAACATATTAAGAGAAAGCTAAGTTTATTTTAAACTGGTAGAAATCATTAAACATATCACTTCAAACTTGAAAAAAGAATAACTACAGAGGTTCCCCATTTCAAAACAAAATGAGATTGTGTTATTATAGTTCATAGATACAGGTTTGTAAATCACTTCATTTTCTGTGCGAGAGTTTTTCGAACTTCTCATAATGTAGATTCGAACGTAAATTCCACATTTTTTTTGTCACAATATGTACTCCTGTTTTCATTACTTTTAACTCGTATGCTTTACAAAGTAGTAAAAGAAGTTCATGTACTATATTTCTCTAATGAAATATTTTTTATTCATGTTTCAAAATTTCGCTCTTAAAAAATTACATAGAAATCATTCATTTCAGATTTACAAACATATCATAGCAGAGAAAATTTAGCACAAATTAACATCATACTTCAAAACAAATGTATAAAATTATATTCATAAATAGTTAAAATTTTTGTTCAACATTGCTATTAATCTCTTTAAAAAAAGAATGCACTAAGTATAATATTTCAAGCGTCAAAATTTTTAATTTAAAAACCAATTTTTTGTAATATATTTAAATTATACTTTTTAAAGGAGGACATATATTCAACAAAAAGAGTAATCAGATAATAAAATGATGCTAAAAGAATTAAAACTAAAGAAACATATATGATAGAACATAAGGAAACATAACATTTATTTTTAGTAGTTCTGTTAACTCCAATAATATTGCAGATAATGTATTTTCTTTTAAATAGTTCACAGATGAAAAGAATTGCCAATTTTGTGAATGAAATACTTTTGAAAAAAATTCCAAATGCATACTTAAAATGAGATTTTTATAAACATTCTCATAGTTTGTTTTACATAATGAAAGTCAGTTACATAATAATTAAGAAGAATAAATGGAATGTTATGTATTTAATTCACTTATAAAAACAATAGCATATTATTTAAATTTCTCAGTTTATCACAAAATAATTAGGATTAAGAGCAAATTTTTTTCACTTACTGCTGGATATAAAATAGATTCAGCAACCACGAAAACCCATAAAAGCAAAAGAAGAACCTTCATTTTTATGATCTGTAAGTTAAAATAATACTTCATTAAATGTAAGCAAAAATAGAAAAAATATAGAATAATTTGATAAAATTTTTACAAACTATACAAGTTAGAAACGTATTACTCAAATATCTTACTTGAAAAGTCAAAAATGAAATCATTAAAATATGCATATTTTCTTCCTCTTGTTGTAATTTTCTAACGCAACTTTTATTTTTCATTTAAATCATTTACTTTTGTCTTTAAAATTATACACTTGTTTCAATAAGAAATTTATTTCGTGCATTTGTTTTAAAATAGCATTTCATTACATCTAATAACAGCAATTGTTTCATTAATTTAAGAAAATTATGCATGAATATTATTTTAAAACTTTGCACAATCAAATAAAGCTATTTATTTCTTATAGATTCTCTCTAATTAAATAATTTTATATTTTATTATATTATAAGAAAAAAAGACTTAATGTGAATTAAGTCAATGACAAGGAAATGAACTAAAAAAGAACAATTTAAAGATGCTAGTTGTTTATTTTTCTTTTATCATGATCTGAAACGATCCCTTTTATTTTGTAAATTTCTCTTTGTAGAGAATTATTTTACTATTTCCATTTGTAGTTGAAAAAATTAACACCTTATACTTGGCGAAAGCGAGTTCAATTGCAGCTCTACATTGCAACTCATCATCTGCCTCCTCGTCTTCAATCAGAAGTCTTATTTCAAGTCCCTATAGATAACCTGTTTTTTCAGAAAAAATGCCCTAAGGGTTTCTACTTTATGGCGTGTAATGTCAGCAATATCTCTTCACTAATGCTGCTCTTGTGGTCAAGGCAAGAGAACTTTCACCACTCATCATCGGGCATGACAATATCAACTAGTGTTCTTGCCATTTATTTATGATTGATTTGTCTTTCCACAGCCATTCCTGATATATAGATGTAATTATCACTCCAAAAAGAGAATCCACTTTTAAGAATATTTCTTAATATCTCTTGGTCTGCCTTATATTTACACGTTTTCTGTGTATTTTACTAGCCGTTTTTCTGTTCTATACACTTGTACGAACGTTTGTGTCATTTCTTTAATGTTCCCAGTGAGATAACGTGTCTTTCAAAATGCTCAACGCCCATATAAATATACTGACTCCCTGAAAGTTGATATCTATCTGAGTTGTATTAATCTATTTTGAACACATTCACATTCTTTTGCACATATGGAATTAAATTTTTAATTGTAAATATAAGAAAGGAGAGGAGTGATCGAACGAGTCTTTTTATATTTGTAACTTGTCCCCTTTTCTTTTCAACGTTAGTTGCAGGATTAACGAGGAATTAGTATCATTAAACTTCGATAGAATCGCCAATTATCATCCATGGTATGGCAGTCTAATCGGTTACCAATTGCGGCATGTATAAAACACTATCCTGTAAATCTGGACTAGAGAGTGTTATACACTGCTAGCCCAACAACATGCAACACAGCGAAATTTATTTGGCAGGTAGCATGTTGTACAAAGTTCAAACGATTAAATTTACAGCCTTTTATGACGTTCTGAGGATGACAAAATTTGTAGTTATGGTAACTTCCATTGTTGGCTATAACCACTGCTTTGATAATGTTCTTGAAGTACAGCAATCCATGCGACTTCCACATATTACCAAAGTTTATCTGATGTAGCAGCGGGCCATGTATCCCGAGCCAGTTGTTGTTCAAACATGGACCCCACATTTCTGATTTGTGGTAGATCGGAAGAACAACCAGGCCAAGGAAGCAATTCAATCTGATGGGTAAAAAGAACTCTTTAATATTCCGTGCCACGTGTGGTCACGCATTATCCTGTTGAAACATCGACAAACGTTAAATGTATGGGAGGACCACGGTCTCCAACACCGCAGAGACGTACAGCTGGTTGTTCAGTGTACCAGCAATGCGTTCTAAAGAGATTCCTCATTGAAATTCAATACCACCTCAAACCATCATACCTGGTGCAGGTTCAATGTGGTGATGCATAACGCAACAGTTCAGCAGCCTTTTACCACGGTGTCAACAAACTCAAATACATCGTGATGTTGCAAGCAGAAGCGGGATTCGTCTGCAAACACCGTGTCGTTCCATTCCATTGTCTATTTCCACCGTTCATCGTACCACTAGCGACCCAAACGCCTGTAGTTTTCTGTCAAAGGTAAACAAAGCAATGAACGCCTTGCAGACATTCCACTGCTACAATCGTCTCAAATGGTTCGAGCGGACACCAAATGATGCGTAACAGACTGTTACGCATGTTAACTGTTGTATTAGGGTTTGTGATGGGACTGTGCGATTCATCACTGCCATACGCACAATCCGTCTGTCATCATGGACAGTGGTACAACGAGGGGCGTGTGATCAATACCGTGGGTCCGTCGTTTCCTCCTGCATCCAACGATGACAGATCCGCATCACAGTTGCTTGGTTTCGTCCAACACGCGTTGACCGATTTCTCTGAAAGATAATCTGCAATCCTTATAGGCTACTATTCTTCCTCGGTCAAATTCAGAAACTTGATCAAAAGATGCTTGATGTCTTCCACGAGGAATAGGTAAACAATTACAAAAAAAAAAAATGATGTACTTCATTACGCCAATATGTTCTCTCCTTTTTCAGCACTTGCGGGTGGCGCTACGGTCACCCGTGATGCTCTTCTGCGCTATAATGCTAATGATTTGCATATTTCATCGTTGCCAATGCATGATGTAAATTCCTCATGGTTTACATGCTTCCTTCTGGACGTTGCATTTTGTGAGGCCAGCAGTGTAATTTCTAAAAATGATTTCAAGCGTAATAATAAGAAAAAATCGGAGTGGTTCAAAAAAGACAGCCAGAGTTATCATCTCCTCATCTCTCAAAGATAAGTTAAATTCTTTTACTTGAGTCTATAAAAGTCTTTTTATTGACTGAATTGACAGGATTCACAAAAAGAAAAGTAAGATGTTTGTAGATGTGCTCTCAGATATCTCAAAGCAAAGTGTCACTAAGTAGTAATAGTTAACAAGTGAAAGCTGATAGCTAACTTTCAAGCCATATGCGATAAATTTATCATTCCGTTCACTTATCAGATAAAAGGGTTTTTTTTAATGTTTATTGAACAAAATTTTTGTAGTTAAGTTTTGCGATATTTTCTATTCCTTGCCAGATCGAGATGACATGAAGGTCTTAGCTTATGCAGTATTTCTTTCTTACTTATGATAATAAAAGGAAAAAAATCATCAAATAATTTTTTATAAGGATCAATATTGGCTTACAGGATTTTCCTCTTAACTGAGAAATAATACAGGCTTAGAAATTGTATAGTAAATTACAGCTATTCAAATATTTGGTATTATGTTTTCTTAATTTTATCCAAGTGTCAATGAGAGAGAGTATAATTAGTTAATAATTTATCTATTAGAAAAAAGTTTAAAATAAGATAAAATAAGACAGAACGGAGTTAGATTTTATCAAACTACTGATATTGACAACTGCTCTTCAAGACCATACAGGAGGAAACCACACTTTGTGGTCTCTCTTTGCTATTCTCAAGGAAAATATTGAATGTATATTGTAACAATCAGTTGGAATTGTTACCAAAATGTAAAATCATTTTAAATGTATGCTTATTATATATCTACTAAGTCAAGAAAAACGTGCTTCTTAGCACACTTCATATAAAATTTAATTTATGAAACTTAATTAATTACAATAATTAAATAGATTGCTTTCTCTTATGATTTATATATATTCTAGGTTATTTATTAAATTCATTAAAACTCTGAGTTTAAAAATACTTGCATAATTAATTTTATAGGGAATTGTTTCTTGCTTAAATAATTCCCAATTTTTAAAGTATCACTTTGATTGTTGTTTCAGAAATTTAGGAGCAATATAAATAATAATATAATATAAAATATTTCAATTTTTTTCCCAAAACAAAATTAATAAGAAATTTGTTTCCATATAAATAACTATGGGAACAGTTTGAATCAATAAAATGGTATTTAAAATGTTACAACACTTTTTCTTGAGTTTTTCTTGAGTATCAAAATATAAAACTGGATTAATAAAGTACACTCTAAATATAAAAATAACTATAAGAGTAGCTTGAATCATTAAAATGGTATTTAATTTTTAAACACTTTTCTTTGCATAGGAATATTGCAGAATTCATTATTATCCTTCAAAGCTTCTTCTGAAACTTGTATAAATGAATATATTTAAATCCATTTGTGTTGTCCTTTGACCTTTATTCGTCAAATTATTTACAGTATACTACATCTCTGTTTGAAATCCAGTCACGTTTGAATACTGAAAGTGCAATAACGGCTTTAATATTCGAAATTCTATCATACTACTGAAATTTATATAAATTAGGATGGATATTGAAATGAAATGCATTGTGAAATTCACAAATAGTGACTTTCCTAATCAATAATTCTCAATGAGAGGAGATAGATATCTGCAAAGTTTTGTGGAAATGCACTACATCAAAGAGTTTACATGTTATCACATAATTATTGTCTCTGTTAGGGTATATCTCGTCATCTTATAAAGTAATCGGATTATTATAATATTCCTGAATACATTATCTGTAGTTAAATGACATTATTTAATGCTTAAAATCAATTTCAATTGGCAAATTAAATATCTTTTTATTTATCTTAAATTGCACCTAGATTTAAATTTTAAAGTATACGTTTGTATTAATTAAAAAAAAAATCTTTAACTTTGGAGATGTAATGTTTAATTTTTATTTAAGTCAACTCTTAAATTTTATCTTAAACACTTAGTTAATTACTATGATTATTTTCAAAAAAAATCTCCAAAAAACAATTACTATGATAATTTTCAAAAAAAATCTCCAGATAAACAATTTAATTTGTATGCATAAATTAATTTATTAATCATGAAGTTGTTGAATTTAATTGTATTTAGTTTATCCTAGTGAACTAAAAAGGCAAAAATATTACAAGAAAAATAATTAATTTTATGTTTTGATAGTTTTTCTTGTGAATGTAAATTCCCATATTAAATAAATATTCATTAGTCCTAGAAGTAATAAATGTTCAAATAAGGAAAAAGTTTAATAATGTACTTCAGTTTAGTAAAATTTTATTATTTTATTTTATTTGTAGAAATTAATTAGCATTGTTCTTCACTAGTCCACACATAATTAAATAAAAAACCCAAGATATGAACCTAAGATACCTAATGTATTTCTCCAATTTTTAAAAAAAATATTATATAAACATTGAAAAATATTACTTATCCATTACTTATCCATTGTATCTCTTTTCCTCAATTTACATCCTCTTTAGATATTTGGTTTTAAATCATTATTTTCTACTTTTATAAACAAAAATGGTTTGCTTATAAACTAAAACTTAAAATTATTTTGTTTAAAATGCATTTCACAGACATTAAATAGTTCACTTTTAAATATTGTAGCATATTTAGGCTATAACAATACCTTTAACTAACAAATAAAACTTTGTGTAATTGATTGAAAATTTGCTTAGATAATTAAATCATGCTTAACAAAGCAGGGATTCAATATAGTTGTTTAATGCTTCGCACTCATTTCACCTTATCCATTACAATTTATCCTAAATCTGAGGAGTTTTTATACAAAAACACAAAGATGTCATTTATATATAGCGATAATAGAAATCTGCAGCTTTCACCACTTTTGTTCGTTCAATGATACCATAATGCAGAGAAAAGGCTCAAACATCTGTTAAAAATAATTAGTCATGCTTCAGAGCTTAAAATGTTCCACTTCTCTGACTCGCAATTTAGGCGAGACTATTTAATCATTAACTGAATTCACTCGCATTATTGGTTCTAATATGAACTTGATTAACTTGAGAGGAAGATGAAAACTCAGCAATTTAGTGAATATATACTATCTCATAATATAAACTTTCTAAAACTTATTTAACCCACAACAAATGAAATATTTCCCATCTGTCGTTAAGAATTATAATAAAACCTACCAAGATATTATAATTATACTATACGTAGTAAAAAGATTAAGAACTTCTTTTTAATTCCTGACAAAAGCCAAAATATTGAAAGAATATAATTTTCTGTGTGTATGAAAGTAATTTATACAAAGAGATTTAATATTAACTGTAGCTGTGTATGGAAGCTATATATACATTTTCTTTCTTTATCAACAAAAGAAGCTCATTCGTGATATTATTTAATTCATTTCTTCATGAAAACTTACTGAAACTCTTTTATTAAACAGGAAGACTCCATACAAAATTCATAATTAAGTTCAGAAAAAAACACCGCAAACTATACAAATTTTTCTATTACTCATATAGAGCAAATAAAGATTTGATGAATAATAGTCAGATGGATATTAAAACATCAAATAATTGCTTTATATATGCTAATATATATTAGCTTAAATATTTTTAATAAATGTTTATTATTTGATGTTTTTTTTCAAAAAAATATTAAACTGTAGATAATGGAACGTTTGATAAAGTTTTAAGAATTAAAAATCTTTGAAAATTTAATATTTTTGAAATAATCCGCACTGTTCAATGTTACAACTGGGCTAACCACGTATGTAAAATATTTAAATTACTGTCACATGCTTTGAATACGCCATTAAAATGCTTGTAAAATTTTAAACCCCAATATTTCTTACAATATATTTATTGGAATATGTCTTACACTATAATGTATCATTTCATCAATCAGATCATGTATACACTCAACCCTTTTTTAGACCCTTGATTTGTTGGTGGAAAAACCATGTAAGAAAACTTCAGAAGTATGATTTTTATTGTAAAAATATAATGCATATTCCGTGTTCTTCGAAAATTGAGAAAGACTAAATAAATACAATATATATATATATATATATATGTGTGTGTGTGTGTATATATATTATAGTGGTTATATATGAAGATTTCTTGATATCCTAAAGAACATATCTTCATCTCATTAGAATTCTAGACACATTTTGCACTTATATTTTGTTTCATTAAGAACATTTATAACCCCGTGCACCACACAGGAGGGCTTACATAGAAGTAAGCGTGAAGCACACATCACAAAGGAAAAAAGAATTACAACACAAACATCCATGCCTTCTCAGGGATTCGAACCCAGGCTCTACGGCACAGCAGTCAGAGTGTCACTAACCACTATATAGGATGAGCGGCTTGGATCTGGATGAATGTTTAAATTGATTTTTCAAACTTCCTTGCACTGTGTTCGAAACCATATAAGGAAGAAATTGAATAATCTCGAATTTGTGTGTGCTTATATTGATTATTCAGTGTATCTTTTTGCTATTTACTCAAGTTATACAATAGTCATTATTTTAGTTTAATCAATTAATGTATGATTACGGTGAAAATTGTATGCTTAATTCTTTTTCTCTCCTAGTATATTTAGTACATATTTAATGCATGCGAAAGTAACTATGTATAAATTTCCTTAAAAAAGAGAAGGTTGGAATTCCATAAAGCACGTTTATCCCTACTTCACCGCCCTAAGTTGGTGACAGCTTTAGAAACAATATTTTTCTAATTAGATTAGTTGACTTTATATATATATTGGTTTGTTTTTCTTGGTTTTTGACTTCAGAATTTCACTCTTTCGCAGTTATGCTGGATATTTAATATTACCCCATTATTGCTTTCTATTATTCATTCTAAATATTCTAATATTATAAAAAATAATCTATCTACAGTAAATATTCTAATATTATAAATAATAATCTATCTATAATAAATATTCTAATATTATAAATAATAACCTATTTATGAAAAATATTCTAATATTATAAATAAAAATCTATCTATAATAGATATTCTAACATTATAAATAATAATCTATTTATAATAAATATTCTAATATTATAAATAATAATCTATCTATGATAAATATTCCAATATTATAAATAATACTCAATCTATATTAAATATTCTAATATTATAAATAATAATCTATCTATAATAAATAGTCTAGTATTATAAATAATAATCTATCTATAATAATATTCTAATATTATAAATAATAATCTATTTATAATAAATATTCGAATATTATAAATAATAATTTGTCTATAATAAATATTCTAATTTCATAAACATTTTCTAATATTTAGAATATATAAATATATTCTAAAATTTAGAAAGGATTATCCAATATTGAAAATTTCAACTAAATATTATTCACAGATCAGTCGATAATAATTAAATGAAATCCGTCATGAAATCATATTCATATTGGATAATTATAATTGGCTTGTAATGTTAAACTATTGATTATATAAATTGTAACAAAGCCTTTCTAAGATTTCCAGAGAAATCAACTGAGCAATCATCTTTAAAGTATAACATCAAACGAGAATAGTTATCACTATAGTAATGAAATCCAATGTCTTAGAAGTCAGTTTTTGTTACTGAATTTCAGTTAAGAATAGAAACTTTAATTGTAATTATGACACTTATTGATTATTTTTTTTGATAAAATATTGATGAAAAACATTTGTATAAATACAAAAGATTTAAACTAATTTCTGCGTTTTGCATAAAGTCTTTATAAAAAATGCATATTTTTAAAGATTTTATTTAGAAATTTAAGCAAAAATTTTAAAGTTGAGTTGGAAGGGGCAATCCACTTTTTTAGCTTTATAAATTTAAAAATATTCTATTCTCTCTATTTGAAAATACACAATATATACTTATTTTTTTCTACAAGAATTATTCGGCAGTCATAAATATTTTTCAAGTAACAAATTGTTGCAATAAGTTTCCAAACCCGGAAAAAATAATAATAATAAATTTACTTCTACTTATTATTATCACACTACTACCTACGATTCATTCAAAAGAACTTCATATCTCATTATATTTTCCTTCCTAAAAGTATTCAATTTACTTTCAAGAAATTGATACGAATATATATTTTGACTCGTTTCACAGATGAGCAAGCCATTGAAACGAATTACTCAAGAATAACTTCTTTCCCCATTTGAAATAAAAAATTCAGATACTACGTTAGCGTAAGCCAAAAACGTGCCGTTATGTATCTATTGGCTTAAATAAAACCAACCGCAATTATTTTATGCTCAAAATAATTCTTTGGAAATAAAATACTGAAACTTTTTACTACCAATAAGCTCCTTTTTTATAATATGCGATTCTGCCGTTTTTTAATTCCATTGCTACGTTTTTTTACTATCGAATAAAATCACTAAACCTACTGCCGCACGGTAAGGATCGGAACAATAAAACGGAAATACGTTGCGTGTGTTCTACCAATTCCGACATTCAAACTTTGATGAAGTGTCCTATAATGCCAATGACAGCTATTTGAGAATTATTAGTGAGCAATTCGGTCATGGGAAATATCTTTGTCCCTCGACTTAAAAAGAGTAATTCATCTTCAGCAACAAAAAGATTTTCCTTGAATTGTAGTATGATAAACTTCGTAATTTTTAAGGGAGTTTTTCTCTATTATTTGTGAGTTTGTAATAAAAATGAACTAATCCGGAATGATATATAATACCCTTATTATTTATTATTATTATTTTAAGGAAACTAAAGACATAAATTGTTGTGTCTTAGCTGAAAATGAATTAATTGCCATGACTATGCATTGTTATTAAGTTTTTTTTAAAAAAGGGAACATTTACAAACATTTTTTTTCCAAATGTAAATCTTCTATTTATAGCTAAAGTTCTGGGATGTCTAAGAGTAAGAAAGGAGAACATTGAGTGCAATTTTTCGGAAGTTTATCGATAGATATTTAATCGTACAATCCTGATTTTTCTCTGTAGAAATGTAACTATTTTATTGGGGAATATTTTCATAATTAATTTATGTAACTATTTTATTGGAGAATATTTGCATAATTAATTAATGTAACTATTTTATTGGTAAATATTTTTTTCTTACAAAAAATTTAGTTTTTATCCTTTTCAATAACAAAATTTAACAACAAATAACACTAATTTTTTTCTAAAAAGTTTTATCATTTTTTTTATGTTTGACGAGATACAATGTTTTTTAGTACATTACATGTGAGTATAACGATCCAAATATTTTTCTAAAATTATTTTAAGGTTACTTTTTTTCAAATAATTGGGGGAAAAAATTGTTTTGTTTTTAAATTTTTTTACTAACAACTGATTTTGTTAAATTAAATTTCTTTTATTTTTTTAAAATTTTTAAATTGCTTACTTGATTGTTGCTGTTGCCATTAAGATATTTCTACTGAAATATTTGTAAACATAATGTAAAAAGATTTTCTAACATGATTACTAGAACCGGTAAAAAAATCTGGTTTTGAAATAGTAAAAATAAATGATATTAAAGCAGTTATTGTAAAATGAAACTATTTAGATAAAAAATTCGTTTCAAAAGAAAAAAAAAATATCAAGGCTTGAAATGAAAATAATGGTCAACAAAAGAAAACCATACAACTAATATTGCATGTGGCTCTTCGTAGGATAGTAGATATCTTGCACACCATGAATTAATAATTTTATTCAAATCCAGTTATTCATATTCAGGAAATATCAGTAATTTTTATTCAAATTACTAAAGTTTCTGATGAATTTCTTTTGGATATCTCTTTATCTTTGACTTATGATGTGATTTGACTAATTTTATATTGTCTAATTTCAAATTTAATTTTTACAAATTTTTTTCAAAAGTTTAAACCTTTCTATTATTATTAAACTATTATTTGCCCTTTTGAACGAAGGTACTTTTGAAAATGCACTTTTTAAATTTGCGAAACATTACGAATAAGGAAAAAGAAATGAACTTTGACAATTTATCAGACTCGTGTTACTTAATATTAGTTTTGCACTATATTACACACAAAAGACTATTTTTTTCAGTCAAGTATATTTCTTAAACTTCGTGATCTTAAAAAAATTCTGATGTTTTTTAATTCCTTTTCAATGTGTTTGGTAAAAAGTTGGAGAACGTGTCATGCTCATGCAATAGAGAATTATGTCGAATTGATTGAAAAATATTCCAACGAAAAAAATTATAAAAATACAAAAAAAAAAAGTTTGATCTTTAACAGAATATAGGTACATTCCTCAAACATCTAGCTTCACTTTCAACTCATCAGGATTGCAAATGGTATGGGGAAACCCAAAACTCAATAAAAAAATTTTTTTGTCTTGTATGACTAATATACGAGAAACTCACTACTTCAATATATATTTCTAGATCATAAAAACTTGGTTCTTAATATTAATTCAAGAAAAGTAAGTATGATTGCACATACACACACATTATTGTATAAAGTACAGACATCCATTTATCAATTTTATTTCTTTTTGATTTCTTTCAACAAAAAACTTTCACTTGCTCTAAGAAAGGGTTTTTTCACGGAAGAATTAGGAAGAGAAAGCTGGCACCATTCTTTTCCTAAAAATTCACTGAATGACAGGAGATGATTTACAAAACTATTCTATTTCAGCTGTTTGGTAGAACAAAAGCCACTTACTCGGCATTGTTTCCCTCATTTTGGGATAGTATTATTTTTTAGACATCTGTTAACCTAGAGAAGGCTGTAGGAATGTCCAATTGGAGGATTTCCTGGTATTGAAGACAACTATCGACTTTCCATCAGGTGTTGAAATTTCTACAGGCAACACCTGTTTCAATTTGGTGCTCTATATTGGAAAGGTTCCGCGCTACGAGTAATTTGTGCTTCGCAATACTTGTTAAAGAGTTGGCTCTGTAAGCGATCTTCTAGGTAAGTTTAAGTTTTTGTGAATTTTTGCGCTAGTTTTTGGCAAAGTTTTAAAGATACCTTCATTCCAAAACAGAGTTTCGATTTAAAATGTTGCGAATTTGACATATTAACAACATATACCTTTTCTATTGAATTCAAAAAAGTTCCAGAAAGAATTATAAAACTTCAATAATATATTAATAGCACAGTTTTGTATATTTTCATGGATGATAAAGGTATAACATCGTTCAAATGTTATTCTGTTAAAACCTTTAAATATTGTGAAAAAATTTTAAGTGAACGTCAAATTAAAAAATTATAGTAATCAATGTAAAATTTTTTTCATTTGCGCGAGTAAATATTCTTTTTTAAAAAAAACATCGTCAACAGTATTCATAAATTTTATTTGTATTTTTGATAAGAATATATATGCTTGGTTTGGAAAAGAGTTAAAAAAACAAGAAAAAGAATAGTGTGTAAATTATTTCCACACTAAAATTTCAAATGCTCATTTATGTTTTCTTTATCTATGCTTCATATTCTGAAGTTTCAATAACTTGATAAAATTTACCCAAATCTGAAAAAAAAATGTCATAAAACTAATTATCATTTCTCTTATTTAATATTTTATACTATTACAAATGCTATTTGTGAAACAAAAAACTTCTGATAAATTTAATGTATTATTTAAAATAGAAAAAAAAGTGGTAAACTAAAGACATTTTTCAATCTTATTATATAATTAAATACATTACATCATTTTACATTACTTTGAATCGAAATAACTGGTACTTGAATCCAGAAAAAGAAAGAAGAAACCGCTTTTTAAGCGAGTAATCAAAAATATGAAGGTACTAAATTTCGTAAAATACATTTTCTTAAGGAAAATTGAAACAAAGAAAGAAACAAATCCGCAAATGGAAGTGCTTACTTGATCTTGAAACATTATTATAAAAAAAGCAACTGTCTTGTTTAATTTTTATGAAGAAAATTTATATTTTTATGCATAAATTTTTTGTGATACTTTCGTTAAAGAGCTATATCCTTTTAATTCAAATAAACAATTTAGTGAAAACTACAGAAAAATTCTTATTCGCATTGATTTTTCTAATTATTTCGTTATTACTTTCAAAAACATTTCCCCGCTTTATTTAGGTATTTGTAAAAAAATTAAGAGATAACGAGAAGAGATAAAAGAATCTTGTAAGTTTAAGGAGATCAAAACAATTTAAAATAAGATAAAACCTTATCCACCTCCTCATACATAAGGTCACCTACCTATAGAAATAACTAGTACAAATAACTTAGAACTTGTGATCTTCTAAGCCAGGGGGTGGGGCATTAAGTCGATCGCGATCTACGAATGGATGCCAAGACATTTTAGGGTGTCCGACTGAAGATTAGCCGTTAGTAATTATATACTCAGATATTCAAGATTGTGTGGCTGACAGTATCTGCAAAGTCTTCTGACTATAACTACGAGAATTATAGACAAGTATGATTTATTTTTAAGGTAATTTCAAATGTCTGATAATAAATGCATCATTTAATATCATTATGTTAGTGTCTATTATTAAGTTTGAAACTTGCGCTTTGTTTTAAACGCGGTTTGAAAAGAGTAAATTTTTTTATTATGCTTATGTAGGCAAATGCACAGATTCCGTATTTATTGTTAAGTAATAATAAATATTGTAGATATTTTTTCGCTTGCCACAAATAGGACACTGCATGGACCGCAACTCCTTGAGAAAATTAAAAATAGCCTGTACCATGGAAAAGTCTGCTGACCCCTGTTCTACGCTAATTATAGACGGAATAGATGAAACGTTTTTATTTTCGCCTATATTTTTGACTCGCCCTCAAAATAATGTTTCCGGAAAATCATCATAATCCATAGTTTAGTGTTTTGCTGAATCTAAGTCATCCATGTTAACAAGGAAGGTATTCACAGTCGAAAGTTAACGGATTCAGGTCTTACACTTCTATGTAGGAAGAGTAGCGCCTTGAGTCGCATACTTAATGTGAAGAGACTCAAAGTCCTCGTTTTCAAGTAGGATAATCGAGGAAAAAATGGAACAACTTAGATGTCTTCCTCTACACTTGACCGGGATTTAGTATTATGAAGTTTTTCTGGTCAATAGGTCTGGTACTGTTGTTAGCGGGACGTTAATTTAAGCAAATGAAATCTAGACTAGATTTTTTTTATATTTATTGTTAAAATGTCTCATAATTTTGGATGTAACTATATAGATGCTGTCTATTTTTTATAAAGAATTGAATACAAATAAATTTTAATCAATTTTTTGTACTAAATAATTCAATCAGATTTTTTTAAAAAAAAAATTAAAATCATTGTATATAAAGCTAAACCAATTTTGAAAGCTTTCTATAAGCTACAGATAAGATAATGTGACGCGGTTAAATTGTGTCATATTAAAGAATTTGGAAAATACATATTTTGACTTCGAGACTCCGGACATGATTTTCATGTTCAAAAGCTTTTAAAATTTGAAGGCAAAAATATTCACATATAATCACGTTACTATCGAGAAAAGTTTATTAAATTCATAAGTGTGGGTTTAGTTACGTTGTTATTTAAAGGTCAGTTTTCTAAAGAAAAATGCATTAAATAAAACAATATTTATTTGAAAGGTGTAGCTTTTTTTATCTGTTATACAGTTAGAGCAAATAAAAGTGACCCGGAGAATCGAGTTCCGGGTCACTAATAAACACAGCAAAAAAAATGGATAGAATTAGTTAACCTGCTTACAGCAGATATAAAAATGACCACTGTCCATCTCTTGGCACCTTTGAGCCTTCGTAAGCAAGTTACGGAAGACAGATCGAAACTGGATTGCTGAAATTGCTGTAATCTAATCAGAAATATTCTGCTCTAGTTCTTGAAGACCATAAAGGTTGTCCCGATACATCCTAGACTTGATGCCTCCCCACAAAATGTAAACGCACACTCACAGATCATGTAACCTGGAAAGCCTGCTAGAGCCGAGACCAGGCAGATCTCTGTTAACAACTCCGTCAAGAGTGAAGAATGTGTAAATAAAGTACAGTGTTGGGCTTATTTGTTTTACATAACTTTACACAACGCACACTATCTGCTGTATAGTGAGTATTCATGAGTACTATCTTCACTTGTACATTAATCAACTCAAACACAGCCCGCACTAAGTTCTTAACCAGTTTTGATCACTTCCTGTGCGCATAGCATTCACATCCAATCTTATCCACAGTTACGCGCATAGCTCAGTAATTTAAAAAAAAAATAGAAAATTTTATAAACTGATGATGAGGAAACTTGAAAATTAAGATAAATATATTTTTATATGAAAGTATCAGAAACCTTTTTTTTACTACAAATGTCCCAAAATAAAGTCTATTGGAAATTTCTACCACTATTGTGTGAAGTTTTATAAGTATAAATAGTTATAATTATTAATCTTTATACTTGTTTTCATAAACCGAAAATTATAATTAATTGCTTCAAATATCGGAACAAGTACATATCTATATTTCATTGTTTGCTAATATAAAACAATTTTTTAAAGTTTTTTTTTATTTTAAATTTTCAAAGAGAAAGATATTAATACTATTATAAAGTAATATTTCTTCTACAAATTCATTGATCAATCGATTGGTGTTTTTTTCAAATGTTTTTCCTTCACAGAAAAACTAAGAACGAACGAAAAGAAGCCGTATAATTGCTTTTCGCAAAGTAGTTATCCTCATTATAACAGCTATTTTTTTTACACTTTTCGAGGCAGTTTTTAATCAATGCTTTTATTCCAATTCCTTTAGAAATTGAAATAAACGCACTAACTTTGTTCTATAATTAAGTCTTAATTAGATATTATTTCTTTCGGTGAAAATTGTAGCAATTAATTACATTATCATACTTTTTTTCTATCTCCAGAAATGTAAGATATTGAAGCATGATCCTTTTTATCCAAAGAAAATTACTTCTTCTAATTCAGAACATTTTAAAAACTTTACGGCTAAGAGAATTAATTGGGTAGTTCATTATGAAGAAATAAGAAAGAAGAAATGGAAGAGAAACTGGATTTATTCTGAGGATTAGACCAATTTATTACTCTTCTTCTCCTTTACTGCTGACTAGCTTTACAACAACTACTTTTAGACGAAACTTTTCCCCCCTTTTTCCAGATATCCACAGGTATTTTTTTTAGCAACCAATAATGTACACCAGCGACCACATTTCCAATACTTACTTTTACTAAAAAGGAGTTTATTATTCAAAAATATTTTACAACAATGATAAACTAATCTTAGAATAGAGTTAAAATAAAAACAAGTAATATAAAAAAATGTCAATTCCTGCCTTGAATGGATGAATAGAAATTATTTTATTAAAGATTGAAAATTTGAACAAGATAAAAAGAAAATAAATATATATAGGGAGAGAACTATTAGTAGAAATTGAAAAAAGAGCATGATTTGTCTGCATTGTTGTAATAATGCACACCAGGTTTGGCTAGTTTGGCTGAAAAATCAATTTCAACGCCAACTTTTGTCATTGTTTTAACAGTTACATTGTTACAAAAATGAGGACGAATTTAAGTTGACGTCGAAAACCGGTAATTAATTTAATTTAATTATTGAATTAATATTTGAAAAAAAAACTGTATTAACATCAAGTGTCATCCCCTACAAGTTTACAGAAATTTATTTGAACTTGATTGGATGAATACAAAGTATTTTATTAAAGATTGGAAATTTGAATAAGATGTAAATATATATATATAGAAGAGCTAATAGTAGGAATTGAAATAACAATTTTCGCTTTTATTTCCCTTTCTCGGTATCGATCCACTGATGCAGTGGTTTTTAAACATTTGATCACCACGACACCCCCCTCCCTTTATGTATAAGCCTGACATCACAGACCCCCAAAAGTTAGAACAATCTTCCTTAAATCCTAACACATGGCTTCGTGATTTAAAAATTCCTCAATAATCCAGAGATTGATTCTGCTATTTACATAGAAATTTTTAACACTTCTTTTTTATATTCAAGAAAAAAAATAAACACTTAATTAAAAATATTACAAAATATTATTTTCAAATAAATTATGTACTTATCTGTATTATAATACAAATTTTAAAAAAAAACTCTGTACCCTTTGGACGATTTTTTTATTTATATATTTATAAATTATATTTTAGCATTTCATATAATGATTCTATTCAAGAAAACGATACGAGATGAAATTTCTATAATATTATTTACACAATTTTAAAAATTTTAATATTTTGTAGTAAAGTTGGAAAATTTTGAAATTTTACTCCTTGAGTAATTGTTAATTTTTTGACCTGAATGTTTTTGAAATAATCTTAAGGATGTTTTAAACAACTTTATATATATATAGAAACATCGATTTTTACAATAACTTAAATTATTTCGGGGGAAAAAATAAAATGTTGATATGCATGCTAAAATTCAACAAAAAAAGAAAATATCTCCTACATTTAATTCTTTTAAAAGAAAAATGTATTCAGTTTACAGAAAAATGGATACCTAATTTTGTTACACACTTTATATAGAACACTCAGGAAAAAAATAGAAGTGATAGGCAAATAATTGAGGAAGTAGTATTATTTTGAATGCAATAATGTATAAAAAAACACAAACTGGAAAAATTGGCATATTTTGCATGATTTTATTGTATAGGTCATCTAATTAGCTTCATAAAAATACCAAATTTATTATTTTCCATTCACTAGAACAAACAATACAAGTGCTTAAGTGAAAGCAGATTCCGTTATTTTAAGCAAGATGTCATACTTTGAAACGCGTTTTACTCGAAATGTGGTTTTTTTTAAATGCTCAAAGCGATTGCTCAAAATGTTTTGAAAATATTTAACTAAATTTTTTTGTGTATGTTCTGTATAATAATAGAAGTGCTTTAACCTTTAGATTTATCAACCACTGTTTTATTACAAAATTTACAATCCCTTATGTGAATATAATCACTAATTTTTTTAGCAATTTCATATAATAACTGAGATAAAGTACTCTAATTTTTGTAAAAATAATAATATTTCTTATCCTGAAGTTCATTTCAAAATAGAATAACATCGCAACACATCAGATTTGAAAAATTGAAAATTTGTTCATAAACTTTTGGTACAAAATGGGCCTCGTTTATGTCACTTTGTAAATTTTTACTAATATTTTCCCACTTTAGTAATAATAATTTCTTTTTCTCTTCTTTATTTTAGCATATTTTTCTTAAAATTTACTAAATAAATATAAAAAAACGACAAAAAATCCCCCTGCCAAAACTTGTCGCAGGCAGTGGAATACTTTAACATTAAATGTGATATCTTTCATGACCCCCTAGAAAAGCAATGAGGACCCCTGGAGTTCGAGGAGAACAGTTTAAGAGCTCCTAAACTGATGAATTAAAGTAATTTTTAAGCAGTTAGGAATTAAAAGAATGGAAATAAAGTAAAATTATTAAACATTTTACAATTTAAGAGTTGCCATGCTTATCTTGAGAACTGTTTCCTAGTAATTTAGTTTTCGTCTTTTCATAGTTAGGAAGAAGTAGTTTTTCCATTAAAAAAACATTTTTTGAACCAGGGCTTTAAAAATTTTCAGGAATGTTTCTTTTGCTCAGTAGAGATCAGCTATAAAACAGCCTGTGTGAAGTCAAAAAGCACGAACGCATTGTAGTTAACAAATATGAGCAAATTACATTCCCAACTCTCTTTTTTCCATGATTTTCATTCAATTAAAACTATTTCTAACATTCAAACTGATATTTAAAAGCAATCCATTGCGAGTAAAATCAGCGCGAACTCCTTCAAACGTTATGACATAAATACAAATAAAATGCAAGAATCTTTTTTCCTATATTTCTTACTTTTGAAGTGATTATTTCCGAACAAAGTCACTATCAATCACTCACACTTCAGCGATATTTGAAGAAAAATCAAAGGATTGTAGAATCCCTGGGGGGATATTTCTCCTCAAATGTTGCCCCAAAGGAAGTGACAGGCAATGAACAAAGTAATAAGGCGACGGCTTCTTTGAGTAGGGTTCCCTGTAATCCAGTGAGATTTGGATTTGAAGAGAAATGCTGAAAGCAAGTGATGTGAGAGATATTGATGTCGTCAAAATGTCTCCAGCGAATGAAAACCACTCATTTTTATCGGCTTCTTTTCTTACACATCGTGAGACGTTTAAAGCACGCCCAGGGCTCTCCAGGGCTTTTGGAGGAATTTTTGCTTTACAATCCTGGTATCAATAGGATTTGAAAAAGAATGGGTGAAAACGATCGAAAAAAATGACTTGATGTAAACATAGATCACAATTTAAAGATTTACAATATATAATATAATATATATAGAGATAGATAGATAGATGCTTTTGGAGAAATAAACTTCTTGTGAATTTATGTTTCAAAAACTTTAGAACATATTTTCGTATACAGATGTCATATGTCTGTATAACGTTGGGAAATGGGTAAAAGTGCATTATGTATTTTGTGTATTTGTGTATTTATGTATTATGTGTATTTGTTTTTGAGTACATATTCATTTTTAACAATCTACATATATTGAAGTGTTTTGTAATTGACAAAGCATCACTATTTAATTTTATTTATTATTTTTTTAAAAAATCAGTTTTATAAAATTAATTGCAATACAGCATTAAATAAAATTAAACATATGCTAAATGATTTTACTCCCCAATACCACCGTTTTCCACTCAGGCAATCGTATAAAGGGGAAGGGAAGAAAAGGAAAACAAAAGGAAATCCTTCGCAAACACTTTCAAGGTTCTTTTTTTTATTTCCAAATCCTTCGGAATAATTTTATGAATACAGTGCACAGAAAAGATCGTTCCTCGGAAAGATGTAGTTATGTAAACGTCGGGGGCGATTAACGCTATTGCTGAAAGAGACGTTTATATAAGCGAATGGCATTTAAGAGGTTAAAGTTGTACTGTAGCATTTGTGTTAAAGTACAGTATTATTGAATTCACAATACATTGTTATTGTGTGCAAGGGGGCTCGATGAAAATTATGATTGAATTTTGGGTCAGAAATGTTGCAAGTCTGAAAAGCACTGTTTTGGAGGTGCTAAAGTGATTAACCTGAATTTTATTAAAACGCAAGAAATGGGAAGAATCTTGGAATGTCCTCAAGCTTCTGTTAACGTGAATGACTTTTCTATACCAAAAAAAACAAGAAAAACTATTTTGCTTCATTTTCAATTATTAAGGGAGCAATATAAAAATTCCTTAGAAAGAAATCAGTAAAAATATTCAAATTAATTGACAAAAAGAAAAATGAAATTATAATAAAAGTCATGTTTTAATGCAGTCAAATATTTTAAGAGATTTTTTTTTTCATTATTAAAGCATTTTCTTTTTTTTTTGAAAATTAAATTCCTTACAAGGGGAAATAAAATTAAATACAGACAGTCTAATATGCAAACATAAAAACTTTCGTTTAATTGCCTACATTATTTATCATTCACAAATATAAACCTTTTTTGAAACCTGTGCTACAGTAAAAATTAAAGCATCACGATAGCTATAGTTGAGTTAATAAAGAATTTGATTCTAGTCTTTTTTCATAAAATGTAGCTGAAACTTACAGATATAAGGGTTATCGATTCTTTTCTTTAAGTATATAATATGGATGTTAAAAGTTTCTTGAATTACAAAAATATGGAAAAAATTTCTTTTGAAAAATTCTGTAGATGTAATAATTGTAAGAACTTTTACGAACTTGTATATGTTTGCTCCCTAGATTTTGCATCTTTCTTTTTATTTCATACTACAGAAATAGCTCCAACACGGTACGAAATAAACTAAAATATTTTAAAATGTTTAAATAGGAAGGAAAGAAAATTACTTTTTGGATATATTCTCAATAAATCTATACCATTAAGCACATACAAGTTTGGTTCTTCCATTAAACTCATTCAAGTTAATTTATTTTAATAATATTTACATCAAAGAAAATTTGCTAATCAAATGCTTTTAATGATATTTGTACAAAAGGATTTCTCTTAATGAGACAGTATTGCTAAGCAGAATTAGAACAGATAACATTTTTAGAACATTTTAATGGAAGATAAAAAGAATTTAAATGCATTATAAATTCGTTTACAGAAAAGAATTACGTATTTAATGATCAATTTATCTAAAAAAACTTACAAAAGCACACAATGTAATTAAGGAATCACAAAAAACAATAATTTTTGGAATTATTTTTATTAATTTTTTTTAATCTAAGTTCTTTTTGTCTCTAATTCATATATAGAATTTCTTTATTCTGTTAATATAAAAATATTAAAGGGATCCTTATGAAAGAACGAGAAGAAAATAATAAAATTGATATATATCATGATCAAATAATATATTTTTTTTATCATCACTATCTACAAGTTTCTAAATTTATTTCCAATACTATCACTATGCCTTTCAAATAATCCATACGTACTGAGAAGAGGAAATTATATATATATATATTTATATATAACAAAAGAAGGGCGTCGTTTATCCGAATCAATTGGGATCGGACACCGTTCGGATACGCGATTGTTCGGATAATCGAAAACCGAATGGGATCCATGCAGTATATGATACTGGACACTATACAAACATTTAAAATCATCACGTGCGGGAAACGTGCTTAAAGAAAATGCCAAATAAGTACAAAACGTCGCAATTTTGCCTTGATTGTGGAAAATAATCGCTTATTTTTCTCTGCACCATTGTACACCTTTGTTTTTTCGCTCTAAAATCTCCGATTCTCTTCAGCAGCAGTAGTTGCATCGGGCAGCACTCCGATAGTTGTTCGTACCACTCCATAGCTGTCTTTAACGCAGAAACGCTTCAGTATTTGATGGATCCTTGCTGTTTTCGTTGTTGCTGTTGTTTTCCTCGTCTTCCGTTTCATCGTCGACAGGGTCGATTTCTTCTTGCATGGAAGTCACTATCTCGCCATAATTTAGCATTTGCACAATCCACGGTCTTCTTCATCGCATGCCATCCAGGTTTCTACATTAAGAAAACTCAACAAAAGAGCACGTATACACCCCTTCACTTGGAAACAAACCGACCTAATATTCCGCGCAGATGCTTACCAAATAACGCAACTGAAGTTACCCAAATATCCCTGATTTTGGGGTTTCCCGTCACTTTTGGCCTCACACGAAACAACTGTTGAGCATTGTACTGTTCGAAAACGTATCCGGACTTTGGTTCGGATATTTGACGCTCCGGATAATAAACGTTCGGGTAAACGACGTTCTACTGTATATATATATATAACAGGTGAAGTTTGCCTGTCCAAAAAACATGTTTAAACCTGCATTCTTAGTTCCTAAGAGTTTGCTATTGTAATACTGTATCGAGTATTTCTTACTGTTTTGACTAGTTATACTTGTTTACAACTATTTGTATATATTATTATGTGGGTTATACACACACACACACACACGGACACACAGACACACACACAGACATATATATATATATATATATATATATATATATCTTTCATTTGTCTCAGTCAGTTGAAATATAATCTAAAAAAGCCCCTGAAAACTCTTCAAAGGCATATCCTTCTTTCTCTTGCAACCAAAATTCTTTAACATAATAATGCATATTGCTTAGACAGCATAGAGCAATAACTTTATTTCTAATTATGCAAAGTGTCATGAAAAAAGTAAATTTGTTCCTCACATAATAGAGGAAATGGGATTTCACTAAAACAAAGAGTAATATTTCTAAGACGAAGGAAATGCAGACAGATGTATTTAAAAAGACATATTACTTATTCCTGTCTCAAATTATGATAAAGATGAAGACTTTTTGTAGGAAAAGGTTTAATTTGTCACTAACTGTACAAATTCAAGCACATACATTATTATTCTTTGAGGCAAAACAATGGAAAATAAAAATGACTTGAAACGCAAACAAATCAGAATGCAAAATTCCTAATTCCAGTCGAGTTGAAATATGATGTTAATTAGGAATAGAATATTGCACATTCCAACATTATTCATTTTAAACAAAATGGCAGGTACGGCTTTGTTTACAAAAGGTTTTTAACAAATCTGATGAAAATGAGTTGCATTTGTCTTGAGCAACAGAAGAGTTCATGGATAAAACGTGCAAGAGAAACATCTCTCCGCATAAGTAAATATTTCTTCTGCGTGCATTTTTAGAGACAGGAAATTGCCAAGCAGCTTCGAACCCGAAAGGAAGTAGGATTAACTAATAAACCTTTGCGGAATTTTGAAAACGCCCGCTCTTTATATTTTCTAAGTAAATGTAAGTAGAATATTTTTCTTTTGCTTTTCTTAAAGTATTACTTTTTCGAATAAATATTTCCTTAGCAATACATTTTTAAGACGAAAATGTTTGATTTGTTGAAACATTTCGTGAAGTGCATTATTTTATTTATACATCAAAATTAAAAAAGTAGATTCTGAAAATAGACTTTACCACCTAGCAATGAATTTTTGGTACTTACATATTATCGCAACCGTATTGGCGAGATTACAATGATCGCAGCACATGGTTGCTAATTCAGTGCATACGACACTTGCAAATCGGGGTTGACAACTTGGCGAGTTATCTTAAACTTTGGCATTATAACGATAATACGTAAGTACCAATTTTTTTTATAATTAAAAGTTGTTTTTATATGTAAATTGAAGGAGCCAGAATTATAGAAAAAATGTGTTGCGAACAATTCATTTAAACCTTTATAAGACCGTTGAAAGTATGCTTACCACCAACTAAGTTAATTTTTTAATGTTGATGGAAAGCTATTTCCTCTCCCATGATTTGTCCTGCTAATACTTCAGCGAACACGATAATCGATTTCTAGATTTTCAAACCGTAAACGCACAAAGGACAAATTGTAAGTTCTCTGAGCAGCTAGAGCACTTTTCCAGATGACATAAGATTGATTAAAGCTGATGACCATATCTCAACTTGAAAAAAATATAGAGAATTTACCCTTTGTGCTCTATTAAAGCCCATAAGAAAACAGCAAGGTACGTTTTTATAGCTTGCAATGTCTCACTATGTTAATATCTGTTTTCTGAAATTCCTTGGAAAGTAATAAATTATATAATTTTTGAATAAAAAATATATCTATTTTATAATTCTTTTTGTACATTTTAGAATTTCGAAATTGTATTTTTTAAATATCAGGCAACGATATAAAACGAAATGCAAAACAGGTGTCCTAACTTTGAATAGCACCAGATAAGTGGTGGGAAGCACAGTTCTCACCAAAAGAAGGGGTCCTAAGAATCCTCCTATTTTAGGTAATAAGATCAAAGAATTTATTTTTTTAACTCAAACTTAATCCCAAAACTATGTTAACATGTCAACATAGGAAAAAAATAGCCCTATAAAGGGTTGATGCAGATGGTTAGTTATTCGACCTATTAAATTTTGAATCTTAAAGTAAATTGTTTAACTTTTATTAATCCTCCTTTGGCACATTCTCTTAAATGACCACTTTTTTTGTTTGTAGAGTAAACACAAGGGAACAATTTTCCTTCCTTTTCAGCTATTAATTTTTAGAATAAAACTTATTCTCTTTCGTGGTATTGAGTTACATTTTTTTGATTATAAATGCTAGTTCTATTGAAATATAGCGCGAATTATTTTCTTTTATTCATGCGACAAAAACAGAAAGTAGAGTCTGAAACTGAAATTTACCACCTGCTTGGAATATTTTTAGTCACTTTTTTTTTTTAGCTTTAAAGTTGTTTTTCTAGGTTAAATGAAAACTAAAGTTGGCGACGGAAATATAGAATAATGGGAATGTGTTACGCAACATACTTTTGCTCTGTCTGGAAAATGCATTATTCGTTCGAATTAGATATTAGGGTTAGGAATTTCGGTGATTGTTGGAATGCGAACAATTAGTCAGAGGCAATAAAGGATAAAGAATGGAAAAAAATACAATAATAATTTTTCATTTCAATACATAAAGATAAAATAATATTTTTTATACAGGTAGTTCTTAAACATTGATTTCCAGCTTTATTTATTACTACATATATATTTTTATACATTTTCTAATAATATCAAAATGTTTCAAAACTAATTCAATTTAAATTTAAACTGAATATTTTATAGTTAAGAAGTAAAAATTTGCTTGTTGAATTTCATAAAGTTAGTGTTGTTAGAAGTATTAATGAATTTTCTGCTATATTTAATATAGTTTCAAATATGAAAAAAAAATATTTTTTAAAATTATTCTTGTTTTATTACTTTCAATTGTAAAAATAAATCAGATTGTGATAGAATATTTCGCATTTACTTCATTTTATTTAATTTTCTTATAAATTTTATTAAACTGGTTATATAATGAATTAACGACTTGGAAATTTTATTAATTCATACTAATTAATACTATTTGTTATTATTAATAATACTATTTATTGTTATTATTATTATTACTATTAAATATTTTTAATCATTAATTATTTGAAATGCAGTGACATTTTAAAATTACTATCAGTTATGCTTGCAGCCTTCTATACTACAAATAAACATTTTTGAATGGAAAAGCCGTACAAATGACCGATTAAATTTCTTTCAGGGGCTCACAAAAACTAAATTTGGTATTTAATTGTTTTATATTTACATTTCACTAACATCAAATTAAGCTTATCAAATTCTGCTTACAGAGATAGATAATCATTGCGAATAATTACTTTATTTCAAATGATTTGATGTGATTACTAAAGAAAAAAAACAGATGAATATAATGCCATGACTAAAAAGCTTTTTTAAATTAGATGACCGTGAAATTCTATATTTATCTATCTAATTGCTTTAATTAAAATTACTTGTTTTCATTTCATGCATTATTAAAATTAATTGCCTTGATTACTTGTACGTTTATTTGACAATTAAATTTTGAATTCTGTGGTTGTTTTCGTAACACGTACTTTTCTCGAATTTCATCATTTTCTCAAATGTTTATGAATAATTACGAATGATTAAAATGTCTGTATTGATGGTTTATAATAGAAATGTATTTAAATTAAAATACCAAGCAACTAAATCACAATGAATTGTTCATTAATTTAAATGGACTAATTTTAAGCTCATTTGCATTAACACTCCGTTTGTTGAATTAATTTCCTGCCTATCTTTCTTTCAGTCCCTGTCTTTCTGTTTTAATTGCGAATCTATACGTAATTGCAATTATTTATTTTTATTTTAAAGCAATGAACTTTAGTTTGCGTAAATTCTTTTTTTTTATTATTTTTGAACCTAATAATTGACGGAATGAAATGGCACAATCGCAGAAATAAAAAGCTTAAATATTTAATTTATTTTTCACTTTTGAAATCAAAAGTTCTCCCGGCGGAAGATAATTAAAAGTGTATTAATATTGACTTACCTAATTTAATTAAAAGGATTTATTTTTGTTATCAGAAAGTAAATTAATTAAAATCAGGGTGGGGGGTACCTCTGTTTGCTATGCAGTGGACCAACTCCCATTGTACAAATTGTTCAACTGTTTATACTCATTGCCCAAATTGTAAAACTCTGATTTGCGTGTATTATGTAACTCTATTTTCTTTTCAATACATTGTAAGCAAGAAAAAAATAAATCAGTCTTCTTCTCCGCATTTTAATTTGTACTTCAAATTAGTACCTCTTCAAAAAAAAAAAAAAAAAAAACAAAGAAAAAAAACGAGCTTTACACAGTAGTCGCATACGATGTGTAACATCTGACATGCTATCGTGGTAAATTCGCAATAGCAACTTAAATCCTGAAAAAAATGAATCGAGTATGATTGGAAATAATTTTCTATGGAATAATTATATCTTTAATGCAAATTTTATTTAATTAACACAAGGAGTAATGTAATTTTTATCAAAACTAATTATTCTTGTTCAATTTGGAGAAGAGCGGTAATGACAATTTATGATAAATAAAATATGACACATACTTATGCTTTCAAAGTATTTAAAAACCGTTGTGTGAAAAATAGCGTCAATAACAGTACCACTGTTAGTTGTCGAAACATTTCGATTTGTGCTCATTTCGAGCTTGAGTTCATCATTCAAAAAAGCTGTGAGTGGCTCGGCTTCTAGCAAACTGAAGTTAAAATCCCCACTCGAAATCATGGGGAGCGAGTGATAGTTTTTAAAAAAAAAGAGCAGGACCACCTTCGGCATATTGTAAAAGTAAAAAATGCAGGAAATCTTTAATTTTTTTAGCCGTTTGATTCGGAGAAATGCATACGACCACCGAAATCACTGTTTGTCCCTTTTCAAATAAGCATTTTGCCGCACATATGTCCCCAATATCTTGACTAACAATACCCGGTCCACTTGTTTGACGATAAGTAATATCCATATGTCGAGCCACAACATGTGAGTTGTTATGTTTACGATAGATCGCAACACCAGCTGCTCTGTGGCCCGGTCGTTTAAATTGTACTCAGCAATCGAAGTCAGGTATCGAAACACGTTTGTCATTGTCTAACCACGTCTCTGCTTAAAGGACTTAGCTTCTTTGATCCTAAAGTGAGAAATCAAGAACAAAGATCCCACGGCCTAGACCGCAGGGGGTGGGGGATGGAGGCAGAGCCCCTCCCGAATGAAGGAGAAAAAACAGAACTTCACTGAATAACTTGCGCTTCCCCAACTTCCTGTTACGCATTTCCGTCCTTTTTCACGAAATCACTCCCACAAATCTCCAGCAATCGAGAGGAAAGATGTTACACATAAAAAAATAATGTGCTTAATAAGTTCTTCCTTCAAATTGCACTGAATCTTTTATTCCGTCTTTACTTCTGCATCTTGATAGAACCAGATACAATCGTCCATGAGTAAATATTGTTTCCTTCGATAATACACATAAATAGACTTTTGCTGAACTCCTCCCCTGTGACTTATTATTCGTCAAGGCAAACACCAATCTTACAGGGAATTGCATCCCCCCTGTGACGTTTGAGACAAATAAAGGTAGCGTAATTTGAAAAATAAAAAATTACGTTTAATTAAGTCACAGTTATTATTTACAGATTTACATAAATTTACAGCTTAGTACAATTAGATTTTTTTAAAGTCTCAATTTCTATTTTTTGTGAGGGAGGAGTCTTATGGTGACCGTTTACCTCGAAGTTATCGCTGGAATTCCCTTTGCTCTCTCAGCCTTCTCTAGAGTTCGGGGTTGACCGCCGTCGGCGTCTTCTCGTTACATCCGGCCGTGGGTGGAGTGGGTTTCTTCTGGTGTCAAAGGTTACCGGGGCGGTCCAAGACACGTCCGCGCAATATATTAACGACTGCAGGATTCTTGCACATTTGGGGATCAATTCTAAATAAGCCGATCCTGCCGTGTAGCGGGAAATCACAGATCTCCCAGAGCTCAAAGATGTTACAGTACGCTTCAGTACGAATGGCAAATCGAAGTTCCCTCCTGTGTCCATGAGATCCTTGGTATGCGTACAATTTTCCCTTTCCCTCCTATTGATAAAATTTCACATTTGCCTATTTACGCTTCGAAGCTATTTAATTCTATCTTGATCAACGTGTTTGTGATTTGTTCTTCAGTTAACTGACTACGTTTTTAATCTCAAATTTAAAAATAGAATAAATGAATAATTTTTTCACATTTAGTGTCAGTTGACATAAAATATCCATATAAAACTGTCTTAAGAATAGTATTACAAGAGAAAGTTATTTAAATGCAATTTTTTATAGCAAAAAATGAAGACAAAACATATTTTCAAAACATTCTCCTTTCATGAAAAATACCTTCATAATAATATTATTTTGCCTATTTGTAACTAAAAATTCCCTACAACGTTCGAATCAGAACTTTTGATACACATAACTTGGAACTGGTTTTATTCATATCGTAATATATAATTTTAACAAAAGACATCGGTTATTATTTCAATTGACAGTAACTCTTAATGTATCCGACTACTTGCGACAACTATTTTTTTTTAAAAAAAGGGAGATATGAGGTTTTTTGTGTGGTTTTTAGATTCATTTAGTTAATTTTAAGAAAATTACACTAAAATTAAGAAGATAAAAATAAATTTTTACTACTAATATGGGAAAAAATTGGCAATTTTTTTAAAAAAAAATACATAAATGGGGCCCATTTTGCACAAAAAATTTATGAACAATTTTTCAATTCTTATGTGTTACTATATTATTCATTTTTGAAATGATCTTCAGGATAAGAGATATTTTAATTTTCTCAAAAGCTAGAGCACTTTATCTTAGTTAATATATTAAATTGCTTAAAAAAACGGGATTATATTCACATAAGGGACTGTAAATTTAGTAATAAAACAGTGATTAATAAATTTGGTTAAAACACTTCTGCAAATTTATAGAATACACACAAGATATTTTCAGTTATTTATTTTCAAAACTTTTTGAGCAATTGCTATCCCCGTTTGAGAATTTTCAAAAAAACACATTTGGAGTAATGCGCATTTTAAAGTATGACATCTTACTTAAAATATTGGCATCTGCTTTTAATAAAACGCTTGTAGTTTTTGTTCTAGTGAACGGAAAATAATAAACTTGGTGTTTTTCTAAAGCTAATAATATGGTCTATAAAATAAAACTATAAAACGTTCGTCCATTTTTGGAAAAATTCACTATTTTAGGGTAGTCGAATACCTTAAACAATGAGATTTTTTTTAAAAAAAAGTTTAGTTCAGCTTAAATATTATTAGGGACAATTTTCATGAAATCAAAATGGTTTGAAATGAAATATATATATATATATATATATATACAAAATAATTATAAACCTAAGATAACTAGTCAAGATAGTAAAAAGTATTAGCTAGAATAGTACTATAGCAAACTCCTAGCCTTAGGAGTTATATATATATATATATATCTTTTTCAAAAAATTACATTTAAATAGTTGTTCTTGCAATAATATTTTTAAAAAAATTTTAAATGAATATTTTAATCCAAATGTCATTAAAAAAACCAAAATTGCTCATTTATACACTTTTTCGAAATTATAGTTTCAAACTTAGACACTTACCTTAAAATAATTAAAATAAATAATGGAACCATTACTCAAAATTCTGCTAAATAGCTTCTTGCACTTGCTTCTTCACAGTTCCGAAAGCAAAGCTGACATTCAACGACTTCAACAAGTTCATTAATTAATTACCCTTGGAGGGGGGAGGGGGTGCCTTACTTTAAGAAACATAGACTCCTCAGTATGTTTTCATCGGCGCCGATGCTAGAATATATTAACGATCGAATTATTTTTCATTTTAATTTTCTCATGTGATGCGATAAACCCCAACTTATTAATTTTCTCGTCCTATTGTATCCTAAACTCCTCTCGAACTTTTCTAAAACAAGTCTTTGTCATCGACTTCTTATTTTACGCCTGCATTTGTCCAATCGATCCGTGCATTAAAATTCTTTAAGGGAAACTTTATTGACTCTTCGGTTTGAGCTTTTATTAAATTTTGCGCTGCGTAGATTTTCTCGGTAGCTTTGAATTAGTGCAGGATGTATATCATTCAGACTGGGAATGGGAAAAGTAGTGTTTGATTTAATTAAATGACGCGTTTCGAACTTCTGACTTGGGTCAGCTGGATTCTCGGTACACGTGTCACTTAGCTTTGGAAAGGTTCTAATAAGATTTGTGGGTATAAACTCTTGATATATCCGACACATTCTGAAACAAAATTAAAGCTCAATATCAATCATTTGGCTAATGGCAGGAAACAGACAGATTTTAGTGGAGGATTTCTTATGATTTGTTCATTCTGTTAAGGTATCCGACTGGTTGCGACAACTTTTTTTTTTATAAAAAGGAGATATGGGGATTTTTTTGTTATATTTAGATTTGTTTAGTGCATTTTAAGAAAAATGTGCCAAAATTAAGAAGAGAAAAAGAAATTATTATTACTAAAATGGGAAAAAATAGGTAAAAATTGACAAAAAATAGCATAACCGCGGCCCGTCCTGCACCAAAGGTTTATGAACAAATTTTCAATTTTTTCAATCTAATGTGTTGCTATATTATTCAATTTTGAAATGACCTTCAGGATAAGAGATATTTTCTTTTTTACAAAAACTAGACCACTTTATCTCGGTTACTATATGAAAATGCTTAAAAAGACAGTGATTATATTCACATAAGGGACTGTAAATTTTGTAATAAAACAGTGATTGATAAATCTGAAGGTTAAAACAATTCTACTATTACAAATAACTTACAGAAAAAATTTCACAGTTAATTATGTTCAAAACATTTTGAGCAATCACTGACCCCGTTTGATTTTTTTCAAAAAATCACATTTCGAGTAAAACGCGTTTTAAAGTGTGACATCTTGGTTAAAGTAATGGCATCTGCTTTTACTAAAACACTTGTAGTTTTTGTTCTAGAGAACGGAAAATTATAAACTTGGTATTTTTATAAAGCTAATAAGAGGGCCCATAAAATGAAATCATAAAAAATTTTGTCATTTTTTGGCAAAATTCACAGTTTAGGGTAGTCAGATACCTTAAATAAGAAAATATAATCTTTTAAAGGTAAAGTGCTTTATTTTAACAGAATTAAATTGTGTCAGAATAATTTCTTCCCGGAACCGTTAAATAATATATTTTTATTTTACTTTCTAATTCGGAACTATTGAATTAATTTACTAAAAAAATACAATACAGGAATCCGGAATTGTTTCTGTACGAGGTGTGATTCAAAAAAATCGAGACTGGCCCAATAAATAATTGTACTTACAGATCAAACAGTGAACTGTGTTACTCCGTGAGACAGTATTATCTTAAAGTAGTTCCCTTCAGCACCCACACACTTCTGCATTCGTTGATGTCATTGCTGGTAACAGTTCTGGAACGAGGTTTTTAGAAGTCCCTTTAGGAGATTTTCCGATTTTGCTTGAACCTCTTCAACTGAGGTAAAATGGGTTCCCTTTCAGCATCATTTAACTGTAGGAGATTTAAAAAAAAGTCTCATGGGGCCGAATCAGGTGAATAATGAGGATGTCCATCATTGTAATGTTTTTGCTGGTCAGAAACTGCTTGATAGATAAGGCGATGTGAGCACATGCATTATCCTAGTGCAAAAGCCCTCCATTCCTACCGAATTCTAGAATTGTTTTGAAATTTTTTTTCACTTTTTAGTACTTCTATGTGGTATTTCTGATTAACAGGCTGGACTCTAATGTGAGTGGAAACCCGCACATATCACAAATTTTGGATATCTTTTGGCCTGCTGACCTTCGGTGCCCAGCATGTTCCTCTTCTTCCACACTCACCCTGAAAAACTTTTATACCATTCAGACACATGTGCTATTTTGTTGAATGTAAAATTATATGTTTGCAATATCCTTTAACAGAAAAAATATTTAAGTCCCCTCAATTTCGTGTTAAACGATTTTCACTGTAGTTACATTTGTAATAACAATAATATTATAATTAAAATATATTTCTTTTTATATGTAAAATAAAACATTGTTTTACATTTGCAACTCGTACAAATACTAAGTGATAATCACATACATTATCTAGATCAGGGATTCTCAACTGTGTAACCCTCACAGCCATTTGTAGGATTATTTGATTTATTCATCAAGAATTTTACCTGTCCCGATAAAAAAAATTGGAATTCTACTGGAATAAATAAGAGCAGTATAATTTTGTCCAATATTCTTCACATTAATGACAAAATTTTAGGACCTAGAAACAGAAATGGAGCCCAGTGGCTAAGTTGTAGGGTATCGCGCTTTCATGCTAACGGTCCAAGCTTCAAAACACGGACTGTTCAAGGTCGACTCATTCTTTCATTGGACGATGGATGAGTACCAAGCTCGCTTAGGAACTAAATACTAGAGGTTTCGTGCGAGACTAGCCACCTGATCGGAACATCTGGAAGAATATATGCAAGAAATTAGAATGAGTTGGCTTCGAGTGGAGCTTCTGTGAAAGGCCGACCAAAGAGGTTCGCTATTTTTGCATGTAGGTTTAAGTGAGAAGCTCGACCACTCATTGAGTAGTTAGGAGCTGTAAAAATTGTTAGAGACTTAAAGATTAAAAGTAAAATATAAATAATAAAATAAAACAGAAAATATTTAGAAATTAAGAAAAGCAGGATCAATCAGAATTGATCTGGGTCTGAGGAAATTAAGGTCAGGAGTATATTTTTTGATGCTAGTAATTGACTTATTATCAGAGTTGTATATTTCATTAAAGAAATTTTTAGCATTTCTTTTGATCTAATAGTGGTTATTTAACTAATGACTCTGAGGTCTACAAATCAAATGTGTTTGATTTTTTCAAAACAAAATTTAATAAATTGCTTTTAGATAACATAAACTTCTTTTCAATTTAACGACCAATTTAAAATCAATTTTTGGATTATGTTATAATAAATTATACTCAAGATAAAAATATTATTTTTAAAAACTTTGGCTCGAAATCCACATTATGATAATTACTTTAAATAAATATTATTCTATAATGATTTAGAAAGAATTTTTTAACTTACTAATACGTAAGAGTCACTTAGTTATTCAATATCATGTAAAGCTGTTTTTTGCAACTATACTCATTATATTTTTATATCGAATTGTTTGGTTAATTAAGAGAACGGAAAATCTATAACATTACTTCAAATAATAAAGGTACTTTTAAATTTCCAACTGTTTTTTAAGTACACCATAGATAATTGGAACTATGGAAATATGCCATTTCAAAGAATTTTCATAAACGTGTTTGGAATTTCTAATTAAAAATACCCCAATTAACAATGTTAATTTGTGACCTACTAATTCATTTAGTATGAAAAATAAGTTTATTCAATTATCTCTTTCTAAGAACTATACGTTAATATAATCTTAAAAATGATGAACTATTCTTTGAAAAGTATATGTACATTAGTACTAACAAGTATTTCTAGTAGAATTTCGTTAGGTATTCATTTTACATGAAAACTGTATTGCAAATATTATATTCAAAGCTCCAGACTTATCGATTATTGGACTCTCATCTCTTATATTACCAATAAGAGAATATATATACATCACAAATTCATTATTGTAACATATTTCATAAATAAAAAACAAATAATTTGAAAAAAGATGCTTCATATTTTTCCCATTTCGATTTTTAAAGGGGTAGGAGAGGTGAAAATCTATTTTACTCAGAACTAATTAAAAAAAGGATATCTGCATTAGTACAGTAGAGAGCAAGTGTTTATAAACTTCGCATTCTAAAGAAACGTGAAGGGTAATGGCGAAGGGTATTATTCAGGTTCTAAGGATTCTACCTGAGCAGGATGGTGTGGGAGAGTTGGAAAGCAGTCTAGCCATACTTCAGGAACAATCTAATTTATTCACAATATTAACTACAACTCAGATAAGAGATGCATCCAATTTTTTATCTGAAGACATTTAACGAGGTACGTGAGATATGAGAAGACTTGAATACTTAATACACTTATTAAATGCAATAACTCTGACTTCTTAGCGAGATTCTAGATTCAATCTTCAGCGATTGATTGTCACCTTAAGTAATCAATTATCAAATATTAAATATTCGCGATTCACATTCAATTTAAATAATCACTGCTCCGCTAGCAGTATATCATATCTCTCTCTCCAACCTGAAAGCTTAAACTATATATAGTAGTCTTAATTTACATAATCACGTTTTCTTCTTCGCGAGGAGGAGTTTTATAATTAAATAATTCTTAAAGACCAGAAATTCCCAATGAGGACTGTTATTTCAAAGAACGCGGATAAAATCGTCACAAAGCGATGATCTAAGATATCACTGCCCTCTCCTGACTTCTGCACCACGCTAACCCGAGAATTTTGAGCCGCAACAGGTCTAACGTGAATCAGCCCTTCTAAATGACAGCTTTTCAGCGGCTTCGGGACTTGAATCTGTGAACCGACAAAGCCAACCACGAGTATGTGTCCATAACCAAAAGGCATCCACGGCCACTAGTACAGTAGAGAAATAAGTGCACTAAGTATTTTTCACGGTTTTATATTACATAAAGATAATACAATTGAAATCATTGTCGTCACCTAGTATAGTTCAAAATTACAGAGCAATACAGTACACTCCACTGCTATAATTTCTACCGAACCACAGATTTAAAAATAAATCGAAGCAAATGAAACAATTTTTAAGCAAAAAACTTCACTTGAACAGTTATAAATATTGTAAAAACTTTGAGAACATAAACAAAACACTCTAAAATGTACGCATGGTAGTTAAATACAATCCAAAGCTATTTTCATCCTTCTAATCTACTCTCAAATACATTGTATTTTGTAAATATACACATGCACACTATTGTATTTAAACCCCTTTCCCTCATGTAAATAAAGACGCCCAGGAGGGATAACGGCGTGGTGTGTTTTGGTCACGTGATTGCCTTTGTAGTTTTTGACCACAGGTAGTGAATGAAATCGCTCGACCGTTGGTTGAAAGAAAAGATGAAACTGAAAGCCTTTCTGAATAATAACAATAACAATAATTTCTCTTTGGGAGTCAAATGTCCTCCAACTGAGTTTGTTCTAATTTTTTTGGATATGCAAAAGTATATATATATATATATTTTAAATGAACTAACTCCCTCTCAGTAGATATGCTAGAGCTATCATAGACGATACGAATTTCAGGTAATGTTCGAAAAGCTTTCAAGTTTTCTTTGTATTATTAAGATAAAATTTTTAACCCTACCCTTACCTTCTTAAGTAATAAATTCGATTCAAAGGAAAATTTTAAATAATGTTTTTGCTTAACTTTTGTAAAGATTAGTTCTATATGAAAATTGCTATTATGAAGTAAGACTTAAATTTTCCTTACTCGATTTGCTTTTTTATCCAAGCGTTTTCGTCTAAATTTGTAAAAGTCAATCAAATCGTAAAGTTTACATATTTGTTACTTTTTAGAGAGTGTGAGAGACAGAATCTTTAATTAATCTTTAATCTAAAATTATATTCAATAAGTTACGATTTTAATTTTTAAATATTACCAATAGATTATATATAACATTGTTCCCTTAATATTAGCATTATACTGTTTTTATAAATTTAAATTTGTGTGTTAGCGATTTTTTGACTTTGTGTTTTTTTCTTGGAACCATGTCTATGTCATCTTATAAGTTTTATATTTATTAAGTTTTTTATTCTTGATCAAAAGGCAGATTTTAGGATATTAATTAAAATATGAATCAAATTTTATTTGGGATTAGTTAAATGTTTTTATAATGTTCCGAAAATTTTCGCCAGGCTTTCCATGTAGTAAATTAAACCATATAAATTAATATAAAAGCACATTTAAATGTATAAATATATTTTTAAATGTGAATAATAACATAAATGAACCTTTTTTTAAAAAAATAATTTTAAAAATTCTACATTTATTAAAAGAAATATTTTTTTCTTTAATTTTCGTATATTTATTATATTTAAAATAATTTCATTGATTCTTATTTTTTTCCTGTTTTGCAGATGGAGAAAATTTTGCTCTTGTTGTGTTTGGCGACTGCATGTACTGCAATATTTTTCCCATTTGTAAGTATGGTTTTTCAAATAATAACAATAAAATGAAAAGAAGTATATTTTTAATTATCTTCTTGGTTATCTTGAATTCTTCCATCGTATTACTTCATATTAAACCGATATCTTTCTTCATACCGATTGCCTATAATGGAGAATAATAAAATTGCCTATTATGCCAAATTCTGACTTCATTAGTTCTTGTGAGTCCAAAGTACCTTAATTTAAAATGATATATTTAACAAAATCATATAAAACTACCTGTATCAACCAATAATTTAAGATATTTGTTTATAAAAAATATCGAAATCAGAACAGTTAAAGACGAAATAATGTTACTTTATATAAAACATACAACATCAATTTTTAAAAAAAAATTGTATTCTGTATATATAACACGAAAAAAAATATATATTCAATAATAATTTTGTATTTAAAGTATTTTTTCGTGCTCATTATGGTCAGTAAAAATAGTTTAAAAAAAGAGTAGTCATATATTGAATATAAATAAATCCATTATTACTATAAACAATACATCAAAATATTTCCAGAATTAAAATCTCTCTTTAACAACATCTATACATCCTTAAACTTTAGATTATTAATTAATTAAATTTTGCTTTCCTAATTGTTTTCAGCATAATACTGTCATTTATTAAAGTGCCCATTTTTTAAAATACTATTAAAGAAGAAGAATTCAAACTGAGACTTAGAATTATTTGACACGTAGAATGATATTATTTCTAAGATTATGGCTTTTCTGTAGATTAAATAAACATGGGGTATGAAATTAACTATTAAGCAAAACTGAGCAACAACTTTGTGTCATTTGTTTTAAATAGGGCCTTTAGAATTGGTTTACTGAATACACGTATTTAATTACAAAGTATTGTTAACTAAGTTACAATTTATGTTAATTGTTTATCTCCAACGATATATTGTTAATTTTAACAAATTTATATTTTAAATAGGACCATTACATATTTCTGTAATGGGTTGCTTTAAAAAATTCATTCTTTCTAAAATACCGCTTTCATTCATAAGGAATTTAATTCAGAACTGATATAGGACTCTGAAATTTAAGGGGTGGGAAAATTTTCAAGTGTTGGGGAGTTATGTAATCAGAAATTCGAAAGTAACACGACAAATTATTATTATTTAAATGGGTATAGTTTCAAAGGAATGTCTAGCATGGAATCAACCCAGACTCATTATCATCTAAGGCGTTGTAAAATCATTACTAGGAGATAAAGAATTGATTTTAGGTATATACCTATAAATGAAAAGCTCTTAATTTATGAGAAATTTATGGTCATTGAATTTCTGCTGCATAATGCACTTTAGAAATAAATTAAAGTATTAATGAACTGTAGTTCGACGATTCAATTTCCATTACTTTCTATGGAAGGAACGGAATAAATATTCACTGCACGGGGGCTTTTCCTTAAAACTTCGTTGAATTTTCCTTGAATTATTATTACTTCTATGAACTTTATATTTAACTTAATTCCAAGTTATGGCACTTTGTTTTAAATGCTTAAGATGATTTTAGTTTCTTCTTTAATCAGAGAAACTCCCTAGGATACTATGTGTTGTTGTGCCAGAAGATAACATCTAAAGGAGAGTGCTTAAACATTTGAATTAAAATTAATTTTAAATTTTCCCCTCTCTCTCTACATATATATATATAAAGAGAGAGAGTGCTCAAAAAGTTAGGGTAGCTAGCGTATAAAGTTTTACAGAAATTAGCAAAATATTTCTAAAGATAACTAATGCAAAACAAAACATTCACAGTCTAATTAGTAGCAAGCAACAGAAGAAAAAATTTCATGTATCTATCAACTTTCGTGAAATTACCCCCCCCCCCAAAGGAGTTATGTGCAAAAAGTGCAATTCCTAAACATTTCTTCACTGAGTGAATTGTAACATGTAATATTCAAGATTTTGCTTTGAATAAAGGTGATTTAAAATATCATAACCATACGATTTACCGGAATCTATGGCTTTGAGAATAATTGAGAGACGCGTTGTTGTTTCTATATAATCCCTAGTTGGGCCATCTAAGACTAGACCAACTCCATCAGTCAGTATCCTTCCAAAATTCAAGAACAAAAGAGATTTTAAGAAGATCTTGTTTAAGTTAAAATTTAATCAATGAAAAATGTGTCTCAGGTGATGCCTGAGCAGCATTACACTTCGCACAGATTTTAAAAACGTTTAGCTCCTGTTCAAAGATGAGAGATTTCAAGTGTCCACTGGCAAATCGAGATATGTAAGTCTGCTGACTTCTATGACCTTCAAAGAATGGGGAACCACCAGTACATTTTCATGGGTATCAGACAGGTTCAGGAGGAACTCTCCAGAGACCCCTTTGCTTTTTTTTACTATAGGAAAACACCTCGCTGAAAGTAGAAGGCATATCTGGCTGGGGAGTGTCATTTAAAGTCTTAGTCTGGACAAACACAAGGAAAGGCAGCGGACCTTAATGAATTGGCAAGAAGTGCCATTGAAAAGTGAAATCGATTCAAAGATACATTACATGCCATCTAGAGCAAGATCGTTCGCATGTTTTTACAGAAATTGATAGCCAGATATTCTGTTCAATCTTCTGTTGTTGCTCAAATCGTTGGGAAAAAGTAAACAATGCTACTCAGCTGTAAAGGCAGTTACTTTTCACAATAAAGTGAAGGGGTGTCAAGTGTTAAACAATCCAAAATAGATTTCACCAGGATGATTTCTATACAAGTACATTCCAATACACATTTAATCATTTAATGTATTTTTATTTAATGTATATTGCCTGAAACTGTGGATCGCTGAAGGTAGAGAGTGGATGCTACGTAATTGGAGTCAGGCTACAAGGCCTGACGAGCCTCGATTGAGTATGGTGTGTGACATGACGCGTTCTAATATGGAGGAAATTGGACACTCGAAACAACCCTCCGTCCGTAGGTGAAATATTTTAGAATAATCGATTAGAGAGGCGTACTAATGATTTTCTAAAAAAATGCATGTAAATTCCTGATTATTTTTTAAGTTTGAGGATAAATTACGTTTTCAGAAAGAAAAAAATAATTTTATTTCATACACAATTTAACAAAATACAAAACGAATACAATCCTCAACTTCAGAATTGACTGTGATAGAATACATAATGGACTAAATTCATGATGGTCACATGATAATATAAACGCGTGTTCTACTTTGAATCCAAAACGTACCAATAAACTATATATATATAGCTCGTACTTCTTATTATATTTGTAAAACTTAAGTAAAATTTCAAATTGCATAGTTGGGTAAAGATGCTCAAGAGTTATAAGAAGAAATTTCTGCAAACAGATTTTAAAATTAAAGAAAAAAAAGTCTTGTTTTATACATGTACTTTTAAATAAAGTGACAAATATTAATTTTTAAAAAAAAAAAAAGTTTCTGTAAAAAGCGTAATTTGGCAACAACGAAGTGCATGAACCGATTTGCTGAAAATAGATAATTGCATTTATCGTGACTATGACGTCACATGTGTTTTTGAACTTAATTGGCTAAAAACACGTGGTTTAAAAATATCATGTGGTTAGGTCGTCACATGAATTTAGTCCATTGCATTAAATATTAAGCCAACTTTAATTCAAGGTGTACGACAGATAAAATGGGGAAAGTTGTTGACAAAAAAAGAATGTAAAAGAAAAGTAGAGTATAAATTAAAAAGGAAAGTATAATTTTAACTAAAACCATTAATAAGAATTGTTTATCACGTAATTATTGGTATATTTACCTTCATTACAGACAATGACTGAAATAATATTAAACCAAACCAAGGTGTTGTTGAAAAGGATTTCACAATTAATTTTTGAATAAATATTGCGAATTTCTCAAGAGTTTACTGATAGCCAGGCATAATAATCCCTTAAGACACCGCAGATGAATATTCCTGCAGTAGATCAACAAATACTTACATTAAATTAGAGATTCTTGGAAGAAAATATATAATCCTATTAGGTATTTACTGAGTTGCCGTTCTTTAAATATTTTCTTGGACTATAATCGCATCGAATCTATCCGCATGAGGACGTATGTTCACTTACAAGAATTTAGATTATTTCCCAACAAATATTTCCTTCAGGCTTTATTAAATTTGTCAATTTAAGCAATTATGACTGTAATTAAATCGAAAACAATTAATGAATTAATTTAATTAATTGCTTTGGGATCCAATAATCCCTTAGTAATTTTTATCGATTTGATTAGTCAATGAATTGAGACTATTTATCATTTAGTATATTTACTAACCAATATTTGAAAGTATTTATGCTCCAAACGTACCAGGAAAAAATTAGAAGAATGTAGATAATTAACAGTATATTCACAAGATTTGTTTCTCTAATAATGTCATTAAGATAAATATTGTCATCTGAAATGTGCAATCGATGTAATTAGGATAAAAATGTACTTAATTAGTTATGGAAAACATTATGTTTTTCCTATCTGTTTTCTATGTAATATAGTAATAAATAGGTAAAATTTGTGGGGAAAAAAGCGTTTTGATGGTAAAATTAAGTATAATCTATTGCATGTATATTCTTATTATCATGCGTGATCACACTTTTTATGTTTTCAAAGTAAATCTTAGTAAACATTTCAATATTAAATTCAATTAGGGATTTCGATTATAAATTTATGAGACTTCGGTGTGAGTTCAATAGTTCCCTGATGCGTAAAAGATTCGGGAAAATAAAAAGATTCACCACATAAATTCTGAAAAAGAAATTTAATTCTCCAACTTGACTTCGTTTTTTTTCTTCATTGTTTAAGAAAAATTAAAGGTAACAGAAATTATTAGATATCTATATTCTAAACCAGATAAACTTATTTTTACCATGTTTTTCCAATAAAACAAAAGATAAATACACAGATTATTCTAAGAAATTAAAAGATAAAAAAAGAAATGTGTATATGAAATTCAATTAGTATACAATTCCCATGCACATTCCAAATCTTAGCTTGGTATAAATAAGAAGTTGGCTTAGAAGTTATGGAAAAATAATTTTTGCTTATATAATTGTAATACTCACGAGTAATACACAATAAATAAGCGTTTTTTTTACAATTGTGGGTACTTACGTTTTATCGCAACTATCCCCAACTCAATTAATAATTCACCAAGTTGGCAATCCCGATTTCTTACGTGTGGTACGTGATAAATTGGTGACCCTGTGCTTCGTTTCATATAATGTTGCGATAATACGTAAGACCCAATTGTGTTATTTTGACTCTTAGATATATATTTGTTCACGCTTATAGTCTCAGGTTACTAAAGTTTTCATACCCTATTCCCCCAGTTTTGTATTAATGAGCCACTAGATTATATACTATATAAAATCTTTTATAATTACTTAAATAATTATTTAAATACCAAACATATTTATATCAAAAATCTCATATGATATTCACTAATTGTCACCTTTTTTTGAAAGCATATCAAGATCATTTCAAGAAAGGTAAGTTTTTGCAATATTAAAAGATAAAATTTTGACGCATCTTAGTAATGGCAAATATTAACTTTTTAATTTATTTTGCCCATTTAGCTAAATTCTTTGGTTTCTAAATATAATTATATATAAACTGTTGGTCATATATTAAAATTGTAACACCATAAAGGATGGATACAACATCAAATTCGCGTTACTGATGAAAAAAAATGACATTTGAATGCATATTGGTTGGACGATATTCTATTTTAATGATTATACACCATTTTGATACGTCTGACGAAGCCGAGGCTGCCATCTTTACCGCTATCTTGTTTATGATGCAGGGAGCCGAAGAACCCATTGACTAAAATTTCGAGCACTTTTAATGTCAAACAATTATTTCGGCTCACTGGGGAAAAGTTATTCAAAGCCTTTACTATGGCAACTGGGCAAAAATAACTTCAAAGGGTTGCTTGAAAGTAAAATTTCTCCAAATAGGTTTTCGTGTTTAGGCCTTAAGAGCACAATCTTGAGGTAGGCCTTTTATGATAGTTCAATCCCATTATGGTTCTTGAATCAGGAGATAAACTTGTTTGCAGCACGACAAGTATCAGCATGGACAATACAACGACTTCCGGAACAGCAAAGTCTGTTTGTACGGTGACCATTATTTCTACTAACAATGACACGGGTTGTTGAAAAATACTGTGCCGCCACAACAATCCAGTCTCTATGATTGATGAAATGTGGTACAGACTTGAATCAGCATGGAATGAATTTTTCGTATCTGTCCTCAAAGTCCTGTTCGACTTTTTATCAAAACGGATTAGATCCGTTATAACAGTCAGAGAAGGGAGGTATGTGTCCTAAATATGAACACTGTGTACTGCGAAACTTACTATAAGCTTGCTTTCTAATATGATGCATACATAGTATAAAAAGTACAACGCAATACATAATGATAAGTAAAGTACTGTTATTTGTCTTCCTTCCTGGAATTGCAATTTTAATGACAGCACTGCATAAAAATTGAACTATTTAAGATTATTGAACCTTTAGATTGAAACTTTCGTGGAAAGCATAGTTTGAGCTAAATATATTTCAATCATTTCAGGAGGATGAAAGGATATATTTTAAATACTAACCGGTCTATAACATTGTAAACATGAAAAGTAACAGCTGATAGTCACCAGTCATTTTAGTTTTATTAAATTGTGTGTGAATCATTGTTTTTTTTTTTACATTTTAAAATGAATGTTATACTTTTTTTCTTAATTTCTGCAGCACGTATTTTATAGCTATGTATTTCATCTTACATAAAATATTATAAATCGTTACATGAATTAAATAAAAATCTATTTGAAAATTAACATACTAAATTGATGTATCAACACATATTTTTGACTTGCTGTAAATGTCACTTTGTTTCATTGTATTAATGGGTTAGGATATTTCTAAAATTTGACGGCGAAAATATTCCCGGATTCTAATAGAATGACGAACAAAATATTCTACTATTCTGAATAAAAGTTTTTTTTAAAACCAAAATCAAAATAACAGCTCATTACGCATGAAAAAATGTCTTCAAGTTCATTTAAAGTGAGATAAAACAAATGTTTAATTGAAAATTTTTAATATAATTAAATTAATTAATTTAATTTCCGTTTAATTTAATTTTTGATAAACATTTCCAGTTAAACTTTCTTTTCAAGTGTTCTAACTTTAGGAAACTCACATAATAATACTTTTGATATATACATGTATAATAATTTTACTTCTCCTGTTAGTATTCTAAATATCCATTCTTGAACATTTTAATTTACCAGCATTTCAAAACTTCTTTTCAGTTTAATCTACCAACAAAAAACCAAAATGTAATGAATGTATGCATCTATTCAGTTGATCCTTCCAGGTATATGGTAAGTTGAAGCCTTTTAAATAAAGTATTTATAGTTTTAAAAGTATATAAGTATTTATGTATTTGTTTAAAAATTATCTATCTTGATTTTATCATGTATATTTATATTACAACTACGGTATTTTAAAATATATTAAACTAACACTGTATTCCTATCATTGTTCTCTTGAAAAATGATGCAACTATGAGAAACTGGAAGATATCGATGCAAATTTACTGTAATTATTTTCTGTTTAATTTTTGTAAGAAGAAAAAGTAAATTTCTAGCACGAATGAAATTTAGGGAAGAACAATAAGCGATTTAAATTAAAGAAGTACGAGGCACCCATCCTGTATAGTGGTTAGTGATTCTGATTGCAAAGCCGTAGGGCCTGGGTTCAAATCTCGATTTTTAATTGTGTAGTACCTTCGCGGCATGGGAACTATAAATAGCCGTCGAACCGCAAGTCCTGTCGTGAGGTTGTTGGAAGGAGAAGAGGAGCGGGAAGCTTCTGATCCCTGAGAGTGGCCCCATCTCCCTCAAAATTAAGGTTGAACCGATCCAAATCGTATTATCACGCGCATGGTGCTCAAAGCTACGGCTAAAGACATGCGTTCAACTACCCCCTTGCCACGATGAATATTAAGGGCCTTGATATCTGATGCTACTGTCGATCAGGTGCATAAGTAACAACAAAAAAGTACGAAGCGGAAGCATATATATAAGAAACTAAAGGATATTTAACTTATAGATAATAATTTTAAAATATATAAATTATATATATATATATATATTAAAAACTAGTTTTTAAATTACTGTAATTAGAAAAAATTGTTTTGAAGGAAATATTGATATTGTTAGCAAATTTTACATTTTAATTTATACTGAAATACTGATACATCTTCATATGAGTAAATTTTAAGAATTGGTGATTTTTTTATATTGTATAATTATTAGTTAAGTCAATACCATTTTATTATTTCAAATATTTGTGCTTTTGGAACTGATTTTAAATATGTAATCAAGTTTCTTTTGTGTCATTATTCATTTTTATTTTATAACTATATTTGATGTATTTTTTTTTAGAATTAGGAAATTAAAATAAATTTTTCTCTTACATTTGTAGCCAAAATGTTTCCTTTGTCCTACTAATGCATATGCAAGTGTGGTAAGTGTGGTATTTTTTTTCAAAAGGGTTAATTTCTTTCCATAGAAATTCACATAAGATTTTTTAAAAGTTATAAGCAAATATATAAACAACGATTAAAAAGTTTTAGTATAAGTTAAGTTACTTCTTAATGAACAATGAGCTTACTCTATTTTTTTATAATTATGAATTAATTTTAAAAAACGTTAGTATATCAATTAAATTTATTACTTAAAACCATTTCTAAAATCATTTTTTCCCTAATATTATGATCTGGATTACTTTTGAGAATTATTGTTTGAATATATTTAAACATTTAAAATTATTATTATTTAGGTTAAGTAAACGCATTATCTTTATTAAAATTATCTTCTTAAAACTTTCGTTAATTAGTAGCCTACACAGTTTTATTTCTGTACAGAAAATTAACAGGAATAAATTTAAACGTATTAATTTAGTTAAATATAGTATTTTTTTACATTGCTGCTTACATTTAAAAAAAGTAAAAATAAATAATTCCTTTTCTTTTCAGCTACAAACATGCGTACAAGCTGTAAGTAAAATTTGTATTTTTATTTAATTTCTATTTTATTATGAAATATATTATGTAGTATTTATTTAGTCAATGGTGCTAAAAATGGAAATTAGTTAATAATGAATTAATTTTCCTTTCACTATCTTTATCAAGCATTAAAGTTTTAAAATAAAAAAAACATATCTCTTAATTAAATCATCACTTAAAATTTTGTGTTGCAAAATGCTTGTTATTTTTATTTAATATTCTGAAGCTTATATATTAGGATTTTTATTGCATAGACTTAACTTTTTAATCGAGAAAATAATATGATAGAATAAAATTAAAAAAGAAAATAACACCAAATAGCTTTCATTACATGCTTAGGTATTTTTACAGCTGGCTTGCTTATATCAATATGTCAAAAGGCATGAGAAAGAACACGAGTTATTTATGTATGAACAAAACTAGACATGCCAAAAACATTTTTAAAAAAGTCACCATTTTAATGTACTTTCCTCCATATTTCTAACATCTTGTTATAATAATATTTATATGAATAAAAGCATTAGCAATCTGGTTGGAATCATTTCGAAATAAATATAAACTAAAGAAGCTTTTCAAGTTTTGTAGCCCAATATTTTAATTACTATATTTCTTTTTATTTTTTTTCTTGAAAGGAGTTATATTTTTAAATAATAATATATCTATAATGGTTTTTAAAAAAATATTACCCTTTATAAATGAAGTTTTAAACTGTATGTAATATAACTAAATATTATTATTAAGAATATAGTAACTTGCATTGATATTATTAAAAGAAAATTTGCCGGATCAAAAACCCACGATACAAAATTAGGAAAAAAATATTTTTCGGCATTATGATTAAATATTTTTTCTATTAATTCAATATCAGGGATACTGTATTTATTTCCAAGCCAGACTTTTAGTATGTGATTAAAATGCTCGCTTTTTTTTTTCTTCAAAAGAAATAAAATTTTCGAAGATAATTCATACGCAAAGCTAGATAAAGTGAATCACGGCAGTTTTCTTTAAATTCGTCTATTGAAAACTTATTCTTTAATATAAATGCAATTATAAAGAGATATACGTGCATTTTTTCTTTTACTGTATTTTTCTTATTAGGCTGCTATTCCAAGCAATGTGTCATACACACAAGCAAATTGCATTGAGCAAAACTGCGCGGTAAGTTCTTTTATTTATATTGTCTATACAGAAAAATTATTTATCAAATTAAGACTAATATTTATACATTTTAATAATTTTTATGGTACTTACGTGTTATCGCAACCTGTTGGCGACTTTATATGAAACGAAATTCATGATCGCCATTTCTGCGCGTACAACACATGAGGAATTGTGGTTTCCAACTTGGCACGTTTTCTTGAACGTTGGCGATTGTTGCGATAATACGTAAGTACCATTTTTCTCTCAAAAATAGCGCAGCTATCCTATTTTTTTATTTTTAAAGGAAAGACACGAACTTCGTATAATTGATATTTTCTTCTGTAACAAAAAGAGATATAAAATTTGTGTTTTTCTTTAATAATCCTTTTTTTCCCTTGGAGAAAAAGAACTGTTTATTTCATTAAAATTCCTCTCTCTCTCTTTCTTTTATATTGAAACTGTCAAGTAAGCGAATTCTAACTCAAGTCAAAAAGAATTATTTTTCTCTTTTAACAAAAAATCTCACTTCGACTTATCTTAAGTTTAAGACAAAATCGGAAAAGGGACTTGACATCTACTTTTAAACATAACACACAAACTGCAACTAATATTGTTTATGGGCTTTCGTTAAAGTTAGAAAGAAATTTTTAAATTTCCTTTTATTGAATCACCGCCACCTAAATTAAAGAATTACATAAATTTATCTAAATGAATTAAATATAATTAATGTATCGTATTTTTTAAATAATAATCTGCCATATAATTTTTAAGCACTGAACAGCCAATATTTTAAATATTACAAAAATTGAAAAATGTAATGTAACTATCGCAGGTTTTAATTACATTGTTATTTAGTATTCATTGTTGTAAAAGTATATTAATTGGAATCTTTATCAGAACTCAATGTATTTAATTATTGAAAATTGTTTATTCTTTACTAAAGGTAGAAATACAAACTAAAATTTAGTCACCGAAATGTGAATGTCATTTAATATATTTGACAACAAGCGGAGAGGTTATTTTGAAATCGTGTAAATGTATATATGCATTTTTTTATATTTAGTGTCGTTTGAATTAGAATACAAAATTATTTTAAAATCTTACTCCAAGATAATATTATTTAAATGCAGTTTTTTTGACACATAACCAAGGCACATAGCCTGAACTAAGATTTTTGAAATATATTATTGAAAAGGGGATTTATTCCTATTTTAATACACAGTACAGTAATTTTAACAAAAAATAACGGCTATTCTTTCAATTGATACTAACTTTGAAATTATTGTGAAATTTTCTGAAATCCTAGTTCAGTCTCTATAGGGAAGTCATGGCTACATAAAGGATACAAAGCATTTTCCATGAAAGGAGAATATTTTTAATAAAAATAGCATATATATATTTTACCATAAATTCCATTTAAATAATGTTTTATTGTAATAATATTCTTTGAACAATTTTATACGTATATTTCAAATTCAAAAGACTCGAAATACACCAAAACATTATGTTCATTTTTACACTCTTACAAAATCACGGTTCTGGGTGTAATCAGATGATTTAAATGTAATACATAAACAATTACTTCAGGAAAAGAAGTACTTTAAGTAACATAAATTCACAAAATTAAAACTTAAAATGTCCTAAAGTAGTTTAAAATCAAAATATTTTTATATTTAGCAGTAAATCTTTCGTACCAAACCCCTCTTTACAATAACAAATTTGACCTTTATCTTTCAGTATGTTTCTATGTGCCTTTCTAAATTTACGATAAAAAGCAACACTGCATATAAGGTCGTATAATTTATCGTTAATCAAAGAATAGATTTTCCATAAATTTTATACGCTTCTCCTACGCTATTCCATTTATCAATATAAATGCCAAACATTTGAAGAGATATATTCCGGTGCAAAAAAAGTGACCTTCACATTTATATATGTCTGTTCTTCGTGTAGTTACTAACTTCAATAGTGTATTCCGGATTTTGATTGTGCTATTTTTAAGAGAAAAAGAGCCTTGATTTGCATTAATAGTAAGACAGGAAGTCCTTTTCATTGTGTATTTTTTTACTTCTCACATGAAATAAATAATATAATACTTTTCAAAACGTATTTCTCTGTTATAATGCAAAACAATCCATCATTGAAGCAAATCCTTTATAGATGTTATATTGTACCGTATACCTGACACTTATAAAACATCCATGCGCGAATGTTCTATTTATTATAAATATATATTGGAATTTTTCATATTCTTCATTTAAATCACAATTTGACTTCGTTTACACTTCTTTTGATGTAATGAAATTTGAGCATGAGAGTTTTAGGTAAAATATTATGTATAACCAAAAAACAAATCCCTAAATTTTTAAGTTATGCAGAGATGCAATTCACGAAAAGTGATATCAACTTATCAAATTTAATTTTAACAAATTATTTTATTGTTAAATCTCAAATTTAAAGCTAATGAATAATAAATCTGAATGAATTTATTTCCAAATTAGCTATCTTAATTTATTTTCAATAAAGAACATCAAATATCGCTCATATATCGTTCAATTTTGTGTAAGTTAATATAGTTCTCTCATTACATGTACGGTTTGATTTGATTTGTACTTAAGTCCCTTTTTAAAGCAACTCGAGAAACGAACCACATAATTTTCAATTTCGGGCAAGTGACGAAAGGGCTGGCATCTGCTGGCACCACATTATCCTAATGTATACACCCCTTTAAAGTGGGGACTTTGACCCACGGCAGATTTAACTCGCCTCAGTGCCTCTACACGCCGGGGGTCAGTAGTACCAGAACTCGAACTCACGACTCGGCGGCCATGACTTTGTACTCATGAGCGCTCGACTATCATGACCGCATTATGTTCTCTGAAAATATAATTGGTTTAGAATACTAAAATGGTCACAGTTGATCTTTTGTACTGAAATACCATATAATGATACCCATTATTTGATAGATGCATTCTAATTATCATTTAATCTGATAAAACACCTCTAACTAAAACAATCTTGAGAAAATATTATTTAAAACTTTAAAATAGATATATTGAAAGTAACTATTGCTATGTAAAAAAATTTATTGATATTTACAGCTTTAAAAGTTGAAATATACTTTCAAACCCTTTTTTTTTATTAAGTTCTGACATTCGTGTCAAGCAATAAACCAAACTGATATAAAACAATACTCAACAACAAATTAAAACACTGGAGGTCGTGGGGAAATTACAATAATTTAATCAACGTCTTACTATCTGGATTTCGAGTGATCATTTTAGGAAAAAATGTTGCTTTAAATAGATTGTTAGAAAGAAGTGTATTTTGGTTCTGGTTCATCAAGTTTAATGGATAATTAGGCACCAATTATGCAGAACCGGTACGAACAGGGGACAAACTTTATCTTTGACAATATACAATAAAGTAGTTTTATGCAGATAACATTAAATGTAATTTTCACAAAAGATGGAAAATGTGTATAATAAAACTTCAATCACAATGCTTAATTGTTTTCCCTAATGGGCTGTGGATTGATGTTTTACAATTGCAGACCTAATACATTCCCCGGAAGCTGGTAACTCTTTTGAGTGTGGCACCATATAGGCGGATAACAATCACCGCAGGTAATTGTGACACCCAGTTTCCTCCCTAGCCTCTTAGGACCCTCGGTACCCATTTGGGGACTTTCGTAGATTAGCATTTGTTCCAATAAAAAAAGGTTTATTCGACTTAAGTCCCAGGATACCCAATTGAGCAAAACTCCAATTTAATGCCTGCTAAGAGATGGCAGCACCATACTGAAGATAAAGTGATCCATACAGCTTTAAAGTCGAGAAACGGAAGAAAATGGCGGCTCAACCGGCTACTGGGAAGTTGATTCATTTTTTTAATATTAATAAATATAATAATTAGATTTTAACTCATTTTTGCAACTAAGAAGTGTATAAGCTTTATTCTACATGCATTTTTAGAAATTTACTTTGTGGTTATTTACAATTTCTTTCACTTTGAAACAAAAGTACCCGATTGGGTACCTTGGAATCAAAGAAGAGCGGCGACGCTATATATGGTTTTCATTTTTTTTAGTAAAATATTTGACGGATGCAGAAATCCAAGAGTTATTTGTACAAAGTGATGGTGAACTTTCCGATATTGATGATCCAGACTTTGAAAATATTCCAGAAAGCGCTTCTGGTTTTAGAAGTTTTTAGAAATACCTGTTTGTAACTTCCTCGAACAGAATGTCTGTCAATTAATGAACAGATGATGCCGTTCTCTGGTAGATGCCCTATGAGACAATACTTACCATCGAAGCCAAACCCTGTAGGATTAAAAAAATTTGTACTTGCTGCACCAGATGGGCTTGCTTGGATTTTTTAATTTACACAGGAGCTGATACAGTTCCAGTTGAAGACAAGCAATTATATGGTTTGGGAGGAGCAGTTGTGAAACATTTGGTTGGTACTATACCAAAGCAAAAGTAACCCATTTATTCACCGACAGATATTTTACAGGACTAGCAATTTTAGATTGCCTCGCGAGTAGAAACGTATATTTAACTGGCACTGTAATGACCAACCGTACTGATGGTGCCGCCGAAAGCTTTCCCAAAGATACTTGTATGGAGAGAGGTTCATCAGTTTCTCGAAGACGCGAGGATACAAAAGCTTGTCTTGTTAAATGGAAAGATCTGTACTTCTTTTGTCAAGTGCATTTGGTATCAAACCTGAAGGCAGCTACAAGAGGTGGGCGAAAGAACAAAGACATAGAGTAGATGTCAGACAATATGCCATTGTGCGTAAGGTCATATAATACTTACATGGGAGGTGTTGATATGTTGGACAGACTAATCTCATATTACCAATATCCCCACGGACCAAGAAATGGACAATGCGTGTCTTTACACATTTTTTGAATATGGCCACCAGCAATGCTTGGATTCCTTTGCCTGTGAATGATGTACGGTATGACGGAATTGGCCACTTTACGGAACATGTAAAAAGAGAAAATCAAATGAAGTGTCGCTTTCCAGGATGCCCAGAAAAATCCAGAGGGAGAAGATGCATTAAATGTGACTTGTATCTATGCTTACAAAATCGGAATTGTTTCTTTGAATTCCATAACAAATAACTGCTACATATCTCGGCATAACTCTACTTTAATATTGTTACATTATATGCATGTAGTTCCACGATACTCATTCGGGTATCACTTAATTAACATAAATAAAACTTTTAAAATGTATTTTTTATATTTTTTTCCTTTTAATAGTTCCATTTTAAGTACACACCAAGAAACTTTGACAAATATATTGAAGAATTACTTCTCGGGTCTCAAGAGGCTAGAGGAAGGCACCTACGCTCTGACGATTCTAACCTGTACTAGGATTTAATTTTGCCGAGAGCACCCAAGCCAAATTGACACACTAGGGATCTTTTACATGCCATATAATCATACGGCATGACCGCTGTCGATTTTCTGCCTCAGGAAAATCCACCGACTTGGGCCGGGGTCGAACCCGCAACCTTCAGATCAATGCTTAAATAAGTCTGTTGATTATTATATTCTTCGTAGAAGTATACGAACTTGTTAATGTGTTGTTGAGGAAACCACTGCTGTGTCCTCAAGTAATGTGTTAACATTTCAAATATATTAATATTTCAAACAATTGCATTCATTGTAAAAGTTCATTCTATAAAAAATATGGCATAAGAAAAATATTTTATGATATATAATTAATAATTAAAGTCCGGAGATTAAACTTTTTATATTTAGAAAATTTCTAGCAAAATGTTTTTTTTTTTTTAAATTTGCATGCGATGTGTGTATGATATCTTTTCTTCTTCTTAAATAAGAACATTAACTTCATGTGGTATTTTTGATAATAACTCATATATGCAGTTGACTGAACTATAATTTATTTGAAATATTCAGGGAAAAACGAAATACTGAATAGCATTTGGTAAAAATCGATCCATTCCGAAATGTGCTTATTTCTTTCGCCCATGTTGAGAGATCCTCGAAAGTCTTTCGTGAACTCTTCAAGAAACTCACACACTTTAATAAGCATTGTTTTAAGGGGAACAAGAAACAATATGTTCAATTCATTCTGAGATATATTAGAAGTTGCAAACTTTACTAGAGATTTATTTTGTGTGTATTAGTATATTGCATTTATATCAATATATATGTGTAACAAATTTATAGGTTATGATTATATCACAATTTAACTAGCTATAGTCATTTTTTTTGTAAATTAAGGATTCATGGTACGTAATTTACGCAAAATTTTTTAATTTAAGAATTTACAATTTTTTTTGGTTGCCGCCTATGTGTGTTTACTATTTGAAACAGATTTTGTGTTCAAAATTTCATCCCCATTTAATTTTTTAGGGAAATTACTTAAAATTTGTGAAACAATTTTAAAATGTTACTCCTCCTACTAAAATTTACGTACATGTATGAAATTTCAATTTACAAGTACGTCAAACTATGTATAAAAATTTGGTATAGGTTTTTCGATAACATGATTAGTATTTGTGCAATACTTCTTTTCCTGAATGCTTATCGAAAATTCCTTAAAAAATGCACGAATTGTGAGTTTACTTATTTCTTAAAAAATAAGTATTGTTTTGACTCAAAATGCTTACCAACTTTTGTTACATGTACTATTAGCAATAGGTAAAAAAGAATTCAAAGCAATAAGCACAATAGAATAAAAAATCCTTAACATTTTAAATGAAGACAAACTAGTTATTTAATCTTTCCGAGATAAGTATGTTTAAAGTTTTGGTTTGCTATAAGGATGTGAATAAAAACGAATGCAAAAACTATCATAATTCTACGTTTTATAAGTTTAGAGCTGTCAAGTTTTGTGACATTATAGAAAAGTATATAAAGAATAATTTAGGCTTACAAAATTAAATTTGATTTTTTGACCGATTTTTGTCAATTGAATCGTATTGTCTCCCTTAAATAAGAAAAATATAAACAATCAAGATATAGGATTTTCTATAAAATTGAATCATTTTAAAATCGGTTTTGTGAGTTTAAAGTTATTAAGATATTTTTATAACTCCGCTGGCTTTGTCAGTGGGTCTACCGTAGTCTGAATCATGGGTGGCTCATGTTCAAGGGAATCTTATCAAGAAGAACCTTTCCGGTAACCTATGGCGAAACAGACGTTTATTAACAGTGGAGGCAAACAATCACATGCCTACAGCAATGCTAAAATATTGCACCATAGCACAACAGGGTTCTATACAGTCCATCACCATTTTGCGGACGGTACGTCTGTCATTTCGTATTGTTGGTACATTGTGTGATCGACTATCAAAATTTTGACTTGTTTAGTTGTCCATGATCCCTCTCTTCACACACTCATGACTGGTGGAACCTTACCCTCAATGTGAACAGTGATTTCCCTACGTAAAAGATCAAAAAACCACGCAGATTCCAAACGTGCTTTCTTGCTTCAATCTGACAATAGCTCGTATAGTCTCCAATCTTGAAGAATCACAAATCGACTTCCATCATGTATAGCATTCAAACATTATACATAAGTTGTATTGCTTTTTTCTAATGCTCTATGCATGAATCACTCAGAAGCTTTGTGAGTATCTCAAGGTCAGAATAGCATGTTCCCTTAATAATTCTGATTGTTTGCCTATTCCAGTCTGGATTGCATTTCAATCAATTTTCATTTTGTTTGTTGGCTTTTACATATCTCAGCTGAACAAAAAGAAACTAGTAAGTCTGAAAGTCTAATAGCTGAGAAAAAGTATTTTTTTATTTATAACACCTCGTAACACTTTTGTGAGTCAATTTTTGAAAACACCTTCCGAAGTGGATCTCTACTCAGCAAAAGTAACACATTGTTACAAATGTTGTGTAATGAACGCTTAAAATAGTGTAAATAGGTTATATCGGGATGTGTAATATACCTTCATATTACTTTCTGTTGTATTAATTTTATGTTAAAATTATAATATTCGCAAGCAACGCCGTTCCTAACATTATAATGGTGATTCAATGGAAACATAGCGAAATATTTGTGATAAAGCCAAGCTGGTACCATTTTTGTCGACCACGTTGGCAACTTGGCGATTGAGTGAACGGTGCAGAAGTTGTTTTGCTGTAACGCCATCTGGTGGAGAGCTGAAACAAACTGAATCGAACAAAACCCTCTCCACAAAAAAATACATACACATGCCAATTTTCATAGTGATCGGTTGAACGGTGTTGGAGTGAAGCGATTTCATACATACAAACATCCATTTATATATATATATATACATAGATAATGCTTATCCATTCTAAACTTAACAAAGCATTATTAAAATTCTTATCTTGATAATCTATCTATCGGTATAATGAAAACTTTCATAGTAATTATAGTTTATCGATAAGGTAATATTAATTATTCTCCCTTAGAATAATTTTGTTTCTCTTTATTGATTTTTAATACCTCTCAATATTATCTCATAAATAGTTCATAAAGTAACCTCGATTTACATTATTAATTCATCTTTGTTCAACACAGCATTACTCTTCTTTATTCTATGTATATAACTCATCAGATACTCTTTATCCTCCCAGGAATCTTCGGAATCATAATTCTTGTCCTTGTGGCTAAAATAAACTACTCACAACTTTTCCCTTGTTTCCTAGGTACGCAGAGGCAAACGCAGCATAGCAGCTGATGAAGACGGAGCACCAGATAATTCTTTCAATCGTTCCGAACCAAGTGGTCCCTTGTTCGATGGGGCACAACTGCATCAATTGGGCCCCTTAGGGAACTCATCACTCAATTACGGCAGCAATCGGAAAGACTATGATAAAGACCTAATAATAGTTGGGACTGTGGAATCTAATGCAATGGATGTAGACAACACGGAGTTATTACTAGAGTATGAAGTGGACTCGGACGATGGTCAATAGAATGCATTTAGTACGCGTGGTCCATCTTATTTCTTTTGTATGTGTGATTAACAATGGCTTCCGAGGATGTTCATTAATGAACCATTTTTATGTTGTTGAGATATATAGTAGAATTTCTTTTACACATTGTGTTGTTAATAATAAATACTGTACATAAAACGTTTATTTTTAATAACATATTAAGTAAGTATTAAGGTATGTGACTACATTCGGAGGACTTTTTTTAAGTGTATAAATTTTCAACTAAATAAACACTTTTTTTTATTTGAAATGGGACTTAAAACTATGAATTCCAGTGCAATTTCCAAAAACTAAAAATAATTTTACATATATTGGGAATTTTGACAGAAATTTTAGTGAAAAGTTGCAGTTACGGTAAGGCTTGTATTGAAAATTCTAATTGATATATTCGAATAATATTTATACAGTACATAAATAATATCATTATCTGTGCTTAGAGCTATAAGAATTGTAATACTTTTAAAAGTTTCTGATATATGTCATTTTTTTTATGCAAGAACTCAATTTTTACAAAACTAATTTTATTTTCTAACAAAAAGTGCAATAAAATACATAAATATATACACAGATATTAGATCATAGTCTATACTGGAGATAAAACTAATAAAAAAAATTTCTGAAAATTTAGAATCAATATCTTAAAAAGAAATCCTGTAGTGAACATTATCGTGAAGCAAAAAATTGAAAAACATTGTTTCTCAGAAAATGCATTTAAAGATTTTAGAACAGTATAAAAAATCTTCTAGTAATTGTACATTTTTTTAAACTCACCATATTTATAGGTCACGATCTCTTTAGCTTCTAACTAATTCGGGCTCTTTTTTTAACCTTTTGCTGTTTTCTGGAGAGTTTTATAGACCATAACAATTGTCGTTTTTAGTGAAATTTTGATGAAAAAATGCAGTTACACAAAATTCTAATAAATGTATTTAAATAATATTTATACTGTACGTGAATAAGCCTTTGTATGTGTTAGGAATTGAACTATTTGTAATACATTTTGAAAGTTTTTTAAATATGCCAGATTTTATGCAAAAACACGATTTTTTAAGAAATTAATGATTTTTCCCCCTAAAAAAGCATTAAATTATATAAATATATACACAGGTATTAGATTTTGATTCATAACACAGATTTTACTAAGTAAAACATGCTCTGAAGATTTCAATTCAATATCTTAAAAAAATATTTTCTGTAGGGATCTACTTCCGGTTTTGTAAACTACATTTCCGGTTTACTAATTATGCTATAACTTTGCTTCTAAATATCGTAGAAATAAAAATAGAATGTTTTTGGAATTTGAAATGTATGGGCTATACAAGAAAAGCATAAAAGAAATTTCGAAAATTTTCACCCAAACGGTGAATTTTTGGTAACCGTAAATGGTTATTTACTATGTTATTTATTAAAAGGAAACTTTTAACATAGTAATAACTAGAAAAATATCACAAGTTTTCATTTTTCTTCAAAATTCAAAGACATAAAACTTTTATTTTTAATTCAAAATTCGTTTCAGTGTCAACAAATCAAAGAATGATAAATATTTTTGGTGACACATATTATGCAACTTAATACCTCGAATTGATAAAGTTCGGTAAAACAAATTTCTTCCTGAGTATCGTGCATAGGAAATATATGCTTTCTAAGAAAGCAGGGGTAGACAATTCTTTTGGCATGAGGACTACATTGTGGGAGGATTCCATACGACCACGCCTTTTTTTAAAAAAATAATTGTAGAATATACAAAAGTTCAATGAATGCATTTACCAATTTTATTGATTACATCTCGGAAATAAAATGAATTGTTCCATAAAAATCAATTACAATAAAACCCAGAACTTACACGATATGTGGGGCTGAGTGATAACCACGTAGGTCGAGTTCGCGTAAGTCGGGGTATAATTTCCCATTTAAGTACATATTAATTATTTTTAATTGGGACCGGAGACGAGAAATAGAAATAATTAGAAAAAAATATTTAGTAAAATCTTAGGTAACTCAAATACAAAATCACAAGTATAATGTTTCCTAAAATCTGACCAAGTAGTCTGCCGGCTCAAGAAATTTTTTTCACCTGCAAAATTTTCTCGTAGCATGCTATTCATTTTTTTATTCCTTGTTTTGTTGAAAAAAAGCGCGCTTCGTTGGAGTCTATATTTTCTAAAATTTGTGATCCTTGTTCAATTAAACTGAGGCCTTTTGTATGCCATTCCCACAACTATCATTCCATATTCTGATTTAACTGGGTTTAAAAAGACAAGTTCTCCAATGTCTTTCTCATGCATCTCTTTGAGCTCATCAGTTGTCAGTTCCTTATTGTGGAAATCCAAAAGCTCTGAACGTCATCACTATCAACTTATAAATTTATTTACCTTTCAAGATAAATCACTTCTTCAATCCCATTACCAATTTCATCAGGCTCTGACTCTGATTCCGCCTGAGTTTCAGTGATGAAAAAAAGGACACAGTGCTAAACATAGTTATGTAGCGATGAACCAAAAGATGAATCAATGAGATTTTTAAATCGCGTAATTTCAGATTTGAGTAAGTCGAGGTATTACAGTAATTTAAATAAAGTAAGGGCAATTTTATTCAATTTATTTATTGTGTTAAATTCATATATATATCTGCAGGCACATTTAATTTAAGAATCAGTTTAACAAGATCAGTTCCTAAATTACATTTTTCTACTATTTTTTTGAAATCTGGTTTAACTTTGCTTTTTGAAATTCTCATCACAACCTGCAAGTTATTGTCAGCCAACTTGCAACTGTATTTGTTTCTGTTGATCTTGATGCAAGAAAATATTTGCTCACAAATATATGGTGAACCAAATATAGAGAAGATTTTCTATCAATTTTGTTTTTTGATAGTACTGGTAGGTGGCAAAAAAACTCTCTGTGGGCTCACTATTAGCTTACAATTTTTCCAAAGGAATTTGTAATATTTAAATATTGCAATAAAAATTGTGTTCAGTGACAAATATTGCGTCAACACAATAAATTATGAAAGAGTCTATATACAATTTTGTCAAATCCATTTAAACCATTAATCAGTAAGTGACATATCGAATACAGATATGAAAATAAACATAGGTGTATATTACAAAATATGAAGTGACAAACAGGAAAGGCGTCCTACGTGTTATTTTTTGTTCTGTTAATGCAACATGTACTAGCATTTTGTGATTATTAATTCATAATAAATTTTCTAAATTAAATACTACCAAAATTGTGTATTTAGGAAGATGTAACCCAAAGTTGTTATTAATTACTTATCTAAAATACTTAACTTATGTGTCCAATGTTTTATGTTGCAGTGTAAATGAAGTTTTAATGAGAAAATTTATAGTAAAAACTAAATTCATGGAAAACACAGTTCTTGGATCACAATTGAATTCGTTTCCATTAAACGAGAAGATACTGAAATTATTTTCCAAAATAGAAGTAAAATTAGGGATCTGATTGGCTTTAAGGTCATTTACATTAAAATAAATTCTTATTACATTTTACAAAAATTTACATATCTAAAAAACAAATAAACATTCCATTTGCGTTCACATGTAAGTCTCATTATAAAGTATTTTTATATTTTTTTACCTAAATATCTCAATTTTTAATATCAATCTAACGACTCCATTTTTCAATGTAATTTCTTTTTTTTTTCTTTTTTACACGTGAAAAGGAATAAATTGAACAGACACACTCCAATTAAAAAGTTATAAATGTTGCTTCGAGATTGAATATTACATGTTACATCACATCCCTGGTCTGAAAATAAAACTCTTTTTTTAAATAAATTTCTAATGCAGTTGCATTTCTTAAATGAAATATAAATTATCCACTTTTACTCATGAAAGTTTTGACAAATATGCTTACATATTTTGGTTCCCTACAATTTACTGTATTTTGACCTTTCACGCTTGTATATCATACTTCTTATTTCCATATTTTATTCTTGAACTCCTTCTCATATTCGAAATATACATATATATTTAATGATGCTACAATTTGTAAATATTTTTTTAAAAAAGGATTCTGAAATTATAAGTTCAGAATTTTATTTGTATTTAAATAGAAATAATAAAAATTACTTATAAGTTTATTTAAAATTACAATTATAAAGAAAATATTCCTAGGACATTATAATGATAAAAGTGATAATTTGAATTTTCTGTATTTTATATGAAAAAAAGAACACAATATTTCTAACAAACTTTCTTATTTATACTTTTTTTAATTTTTTAATAAACTTTCAAGTCTGTTTTGGGAGTTCATAAAGACAACACAATATATATGCACAAAAAAACATTAAAACGAATTGTTGTTTTCTAAAACAAATGTTATATCAAATTTTCATGATCAGTTACTTGATTTAATCCTCACAATTTTCATAAACAACATTCTATTTGGTGCATCTTATATTCAAAAAAAAATTTTAATAAGGGCATTTTTTATAAAAATAATCCTTAAGATTCAATACATTTTTCCAAATAAATAATTTAATTGCATTAATTTAAAATATTAATATCTATTTCATTTTAGAGTTATTAGTGAAAAAAAGTAATGGAAATTTCTGGCAAGCAATAAAGTAAATTGAAAGGTAATGAGGTAAAAAGTTGATTACGCAATTATTATATGACATTCTAGATCAGCAGTCACCAAGTGGTTCACGGATCATTGGTGGTCAGTAAAAAATTTTTGATGGTCCCCAGAAACACTGGGACATTATTTATATTTTTTATGAAGATTCACTTCCACACAAAAAGGACGAATAACAAAACACATTATGGAACATAGATTATTTTTTAACTTTAGCAACTACGAGTACTTTTAAGGAAATTCCTTAGGAGTTTAGCGAATTTCTAGCTACTTTAACAGGTGTATCTAGCAATATTTAAAAGTGAGAATTGGCAATCACAGGGTAAATTGATGGCATAACACTTCAGTTTGATGATATTGCATTAGCGTTATCGGTTTGTTCTTGCTTTTAGAGAGACTCCTTTTCAGTGATATGGAAATATAAATAGAGACATAAGAAACTGACAATATAGTTAAAATGGTCCGTCATATAGAGACCTATCATATGAGTGTTCCACCAAATATAAAATTATACATTTAGTAGACCATGGAGTTCTAAAGTTTGGCAAACACTGCTCCACAGATACAGTAATAAAAACATGATAAAGTCATTCGTTTATGCAGTAAAACTGATGACCTTTTTTTACAATGCAAAGTCAGTTATTAGATCCATTTTTAAGAATAACTTGAAAAAAGAATTATCAAATGAAAACGCCCAGAATATTCAAAATATTTCTGTTTGGCCTAGAATAAAAGCTGGAGCAGAATTCCGCCTTGCTTACTGAGTCATGACTGTCTTGCTAGGCATTTACATCTTACAAAAGTTTCTTATCGATATATGTTGCATGCTCTATAATCATCGCGACCTTAGGACACTGCTTACCTTATGTGCTCTCCTATATAATACTCTCAGACAGAATTCCCTAAACGTTTTTGTCTCATAGACCCCTTGTTCTGTTTTTCGGTTAGGGGTAGACCCCTTCTTAATTAGTATTAAATTTTAGCAAATTTATCAACTTAAATGACTTTTTGACAGATGGAACTACTGCTACTTTAAAAGAATAAAATTTCTAACTAATGAAGTATAGTGTTTAAAATTTTAAAAAACACATGTTAATTAATTAAATTAAAAATTAATTAACGCATAAAATAATTGTTAAATAAAATAACTAAACAACAAACAAATGCTTTTAATGGGAGGGATGAATCCGTCGCTATAATAACAAATTTTCAACATTTGGAATCAATCTTGCCAGGCTTAAATCTCCTCTGTTAGTAGTGTCTAGTATTTTGTTTCTTTTTTTTTTGTTTTGGAGATTGGCAACCCCATGCTAAAAATCCTTCTCATTAGGAAAATCAGTTAAAAACTTCCTCGAGATATTCCATAATTTGAGATAAATAACAGGTTTGCCTTTTTAATTACAAAATCGCTGACATCCAGTGGCGTAACGGAGAATATTAGGCCCCCTCCCTACAAAGTCAGGTTTTGGGCGTCAAGCCCAAATATGTACTTTGCATCAGTCAAGCTTTGGGCTCCCTAGACTCCCTGCCTCCCCCCCCTTAAAGCGGGTGTTGCGGGGGTGTACGCTATGCCACTGCTGACATCCGTTTCTAAACTTTAAGACCTTCGTTAGTGTTAATTACGAGGAGTTACTTTTGTTATATAACACTTTTTTTCAATGGACCATATGAACTCATTTTCTACGGTATTAGACTATAGTATTACCACAGCCAAAGCATTCTGAAAACTGGTTTCAAAATTTGAATAAAAGACACTTAAATGTTGAACGTAGGTTAAAACGTCCTGACAGATTGTGTGAGACTAATTGAGAAAATTCGGGATCTTCTGTTTTATACTTCTTTAGCTTACTCTGGAAAGAAATGCTGAAATGGTTCTTGTGCAGTTTATGCTATCACCTTGTACGTGCAAATTATTCTCATTAAATTGAGTAAAAAAATCTGTTAAATAGGCAAAATTTGGTTTCCACTTGATTAAATTTTCTTTTAAATATAAAGTCACGATCTAGTTTAATGAGAGCCACTATCATGGACATCCACTTATACCTCATGGACCCCCAAATTATTTTTTGCTGACGTGAACCCCTTTCAGTTCGTCATTGACCCTTGGGTGTCTATACAGAGGTGGCCAAAATTGTGGACACTTTTTAAAACTGTTATGCTTTTTCAGTTTGTATGCTTATAGAAAATGTTACGTTGAACAAAATACGAAGTATTTTACATCATTTTAAAGAGAATTTAATACTAAATTTAATACAAAATTAAAATAAAAATATTTGTAACGAAAAAAAATTATGCTTCAATAACTACCGATATACATTAGGTAGCATCTGAATATATCGATAGTTATTGCAGCATAACTTTTTTGCATTGCAAATATTTGAATTTCTTTTTTTGAATTAAATTTAGTATTAAATTTTTCTTTACAATGGTATAAATTACTTTGCATTGTGTGCAACGTAACATTTTTATAAGCATACAAACTTAAGAAACATGAATATTTTAAAAAGTGTGCACAATTTTGGCCACCACTATATAGACCCCTTTGAGAATCAGTTTGTCTGAACGTTATGGGGAAGCTAGAGATCGGTCTATAGACTTTTTTCTCGGTCGTTTTATTGTCATATATATGTATATATACCTATTTACAAATTTCCTATTTTATTCTTTTATCCTTTCAAGACAAATAGAGTTCCAATATATTTTGAAGGACCATTTCAAATTTTGTTACTATAGAAAGAGTACTCTTTCATTCTTATTTATCGAAAAGCATTATAAAGGACAGAAACGTAAAAAAAAGTCATTGAAAATAAACAGAATTGCCCTTTTAATAATCACGCTGTTTCAATTATTTTCCCTTCCGCCACATACCTTTTCAAAAATAGAAGATTTATTACATTCTCTGAAATTGCGAACTGTTCACCTCTCGACCAGAAGTGAAACTGCATGTCTCTTTTGTCATTAAATTTGACAGACAGGACGAGGAATAAAAGAAGAATTCGAAACAAGATAAAAATAAATTGCAATAAAAAAGGTTCTGTTGGAAAGAGGAACGATATATGTCACCAAAATTGCCTTCGAATCATCGGGCATCCATGAGAAAGTCTTCGGTGGAGCGATGATTGAAGTTTTCAATGGTATCAAATAAAAAGCGAGCAGAGATATAAATTGAGTTCGAATGTGTGTGCTTATATTTTCAATTCGATTCATATATGCAAATGGCGTGTCTCGGAAATTCAACATGAAATAGTTGCATTGATATTAGTCTGTCTGAGTACATAATGGGATTTATTCAAAGGCGGTCACCATAAGGTTTGAAAGAAATAGTTGAGCCGATATTTCTTTGAATGTTATTTATCAAAAAATGTATTTTCTGCATATAATTTATCTTGGGAAGGGGAAGTGGTTATTGAAATATAAGAAGAATATTACATTTTTATTACTATTTAATGTGTTCAAGTATTTTCTTCGTTAAATTTATACTATTTACAAGAGTTAAAAGAATTATCAAAACATACAGTGAATAAGATCGAAACTTTTTAAATTTATTTAGTAAAACCAGTATATATATATTTTTTTCTAAAAAAATTAAATAATTCCTCCTTTTTTGCCAAAAAAAGACATGTTTAATCTATATACTAGGGAAATCTAGGGAAAAAAGCTACTGAGATATGCAGATTTTCATTTTCGCCAGTCTCGTGCCACACGTTGAAAAGATACAAAGCAGGGAAGTTCGATCCGAAAAGCAGAGCCTACTTTGTCGTTGAAAGAGTCTCAACCAAGTTCCGACATTCACCACATTGATTTTTACCTCCCCACAATACGCTCGTTTTCTACCAGATTATTTCAAATCGATTTCAGCCTTCCATGCATATTACACCTTAACATTTGGTATTTACTGTAAATAAAGTTAGTAAATCTTATTACCACTAAAGAAGCTTCTGTTTTTTCTAAAAATAATTACTTTCCGTAGTGGGGGCCAGGGCATGATTTCAACACGTGGTCTTCTTATCTGGAGACAAAAGACTTTCTTCAAAAGTAACAGCTTCAGCAATATATATACGTGTGCGTGTGTGTGTGTAATAATTCCTTTCTGTAATAATTCCCTATAATTTCTCTGAACAACTTTTTAATCTGTAATCATCCTGGTTTTCAGGACTTGCGTATAAATAATTTCTAACTACCCACCTAACGGGAATAATCGTAACTGTGTCTCCATCTATCGAGCAATAGCTCCACGGAAGTCATGAATTCGGAACTTCCGTCTTCCGCTTTGTACAAAACCCCGACACTCTGGATAATCCTTCTCTTTCATCTTCGTCACAATGTAGAACGCTCGTATGTCTTATCTTTACTTTATGCGGTCCATTTTTGTTTGTGTGTGTGTGTTTTTCAAGTGTCTAAGTGTTAAATAAATTATCTGTCAACAAGACTTTCTCATCCATACTGGTCATATCACATTAAAAATCTTAATAATGATCCAGATAAAGTAATTCCCTACACTCGCCACGTTCTGATCATAATGATCGATTAAATTATTGTCAAATGATTTCGTAAGTCAAAATGTGAATTGAAATATTTTAGAATGTTCCTCAAACCACTCCCTGACTAATCAAATGATTCCAAGATCAGTTTTTGTTCTAAATATCACATCAAACAAAATAAACGACACGTCGGCAAAAATAAAGAAGAAACTTAAGAATGTTTTAACAGAAAACTGTTTCATAACATTTTTGTGGATAAGTTATTATTTATGTTTAATTTCTTGTCCAATGAAAGCTGAAGCATTTTATTTCATTTCTTTCCTTGTTTATCCATCAGATATTTCATACTCGCAAGATTTTGTTTAAGTTTTGCTAAACTGCAAGTTTTTTGTTATGATATATTGATAATAAATTTTTGTAGGAAATATATTCTTCACTACATTTTTTACTTTCTATTTCACCAATAAATGTATTTTTGAGTAATTCAAGGATTCCTTTACTGAAAATTAATGTATTTTTTCATGCTGGTGAATTTTGGAAACAATTCTGCGAATGCGATATGGCATACTTTTGTAATCGCAGTGTTTTGAATATATATCTTAATATTTTTTTACTAATGTCTATATGAGAGCATCCTGAATACAGAAAATTGAATTTCTTGTCTGAATACGATATTCTGGAAATGACTAGATTTTTAGACTTTTAATATGCTACAGAGGGTGTCAAACTCAAAAGTAACTTGGGTCAAACAAACGTGGTTTAACTTTAGGCGGGGCTAAAAAAATCAATATTCAGAGAAACGTAGGATCGTATTTACCTAGTTGTAGTGTACTCAAAATAAATATATGAATTTTGCTTAACCCTTAATTGCCGATTATAAGTAACGCGATTCACTTCCCTGTGCCATCGTTTTTCACATAGGAACATGTTTGCGATGTACGAGTAATTGGAGGGAAAAAGAAGGCATAAAGAAGCAAATTTTTCTCTGAAATATGTAAATACTTCGCAAACATTGTCAAGATCCTTTTGTTGAATTTCAAAGCCTTCTAAATAGATTTACTGATAACAGCGCAAAGAAAACAATCGTATTTCGGAAACACGTATAAATACGTCCGAAGCATTTAACTCACCGGCTGAGTTAGACGTATATATACGCCGTAGCAGTTAAAGGATAAACAATATTAAAAAAAGAAAGAATAATAATTACAAAAGAATAATAATTAAATAATAATTAATTCTACCTATCTTATTTTTATTCTGCGTCGGTTTGTTATTTTGTTATATATTATTGTGTGCGGATATATTGGATAGGTCACAAAAATGTTCGTTGCGCGCCACATGCAGCCCGCGGGCGAAGAGTTTGACACTCCTGTGCTACAGTGTTATTTATATTCTTTGACAAAGTATGAGAGTCAAATCTCATGGAACAATTTTTTTAAGAACGACATTTCCAGTTCTGTTGTTGAAGAAAAGTTAGCAGTTCAAGCAAATTTCAAGACAAGAAATTTTAAACCACTTTTACTTTTTTTAGGTATTGGTCATTACAAACAACACGAAAGGTAAACAAATATAAAATAATATAATTGCGGCAAAATTATTTTACTTCGTATAGTACATTTCATGTTGATTAAATGATCCTGAATTTTAAGCAGTAATTTTACAAATCCTAACTTTAAAATTTCAGGGATACAACAAATTTTATAAGAACTTTTCTAAAGTTTCGTAATGCGGTGTTCTAAAACATACATCGTTTATTTTTATATCACAATGAACATCAAGTTATAGATTCATTGATACCGATAATCCAATGTGAAAATAATTTTGAAAATAGAAACATTTTCTTATCTTTGTAAGAATAGAATCAAATATTATTTGAAAAATTAGAACATGCAATATTGCTTAACATCTGTTTTGACTAAATCTTACAAGTGCTGTAATAGCTTTTAAATGGATTTTATAAATAAATTGAGCAATATTGAAAAATATGTATGAGAGTTTATTAAACTATGTGAATAATTGTATTTTACGTCAACAAGAATAGATTAGAATATACCAATATTGAAAAAGTTTTTAGTTATCTTACATACATATGCATATATATATTATAGCAAAATAAAATAATACAAGACAAAATTGTACTTCCTACAAGGCTAAAAAAGAAATAAATTGGTTTTAAAAAACGCACCAGGAAAATAAATGGTGTAAAGGATATCGTACTAAAATTGGATAAAAACAGACAATACAAGAAACAGATGTGTAGAGCTATTAAAATTGAAGATACTAAAAGAGTCTTTGGACAAAAATGAGGATTTTTTATGATTTCTAAATTTGTCACTGAAGTAGGCCAGCGATTTAGGGTTAAGCTTGCTTTATGGATCCACATATAAAAGGAACTCTTAAGAGTTCTACGAGGGGCACTTTGAAGTAGCAAATGGTAAATGGTGCACACTCAAAGAAATCTCATCTGATTTTAATTTTAGTTTTATTTCCATTCTAAATAATTCTGAAAATAAAATAGCAAACTTAAATTTTCACGTTATTGTTGTAAAAAAAAGAAAGTCGAGATAAATAAATTTAATTAATTAAAAATACAGTAAAATGCAATTTTGTATAAATAAAGATATTTTTAACTAAAATATTCCTAAAAAAATTAAAAATTAATTATATGATATATGTCTTGCAATACATGGAATTCATACGTTGAACTTAATTAATAATATTTCTTTTCATTACTTTGGTGCTATTTGTTCAAAAATTTTGAATTAATAATAAGTATATGTTTGCAATTAGCAAATTATTTCAAGTGGTAAAAAATAATACTAATATTTTTTATTCATTTCTCTTCAAACATGAATTTTAGGAAAACTATTAATGTAAAAATTTAAATGAAAAGAAAATTACTTTTATAGATTTATTTGGATTTTTTTACAACTTTTCTGGATTGATTGTGAAGTATTTTTATGTTACCTTTTTTTTTTCATAGAACGTACACTAAATGTTATTAAAAGTTCGCTGTAAAAATTTATTTTCTTATTTCAATTTATCTCTAATAAAGTACAAGCCACATCTATTAATAAATGAATTTTATTGTAATATACAATTTTTTCACTGGAAAAAATGGTTTGGAATAATATCTGAAGTTCTGTTTTTATTCGTAAATTCAAGAACATACTTTAATTCTCAATTAAAGTGCGAGGTAAAAAAATATGTAAATATCTTTTTTGAAGTTGACTGATCAAAATTAAGGTGAAAAAAATTATCTTGTAAGATTATCAGATATCTAATTTAAGATCTAAAAATATATATACAATCCATTTAATTTTTATTTATAAAAAATACAAAATTACCAATGAACCAATGAAAAATAAAAAAAATCACAAAAAAGGACACAAGTAGACAAAACGCGACAAATTATTTATTCTGAAGTGTAATAGTTTATTCTTCGGGTGGACTTCCTCTGGAAACGAGTAAAAACCCAGTAAAAACTAACAAGTGTGTCCTGAATGACTTGGCAGTTTCCTTACTTATACAAAAAGAAGTACTCGAACTTAAAAGCATATGCTACCATAAAACACCTTATTAAACACGTAAAAAGTCTGAGTCTGACAAATCTATTTGTGAAGTGGCAAATCTGAAAAAAAAGTAAGTTCAGTCATTACAACTTTTCTTTTGATACATATTTGCAAAGTTATTAAGAATACTCCAAATGTTTCTATATCTGTCAGACAAATTATAGCGCGAAAGAGGAAGAAAAATACTTTCTCTTTAATTGTCCGATTTCATAAAGTGCGTTCTTGAACGACTTGTTTTCAGTTCATTAATACCCTTCGCTGTTCGATTATTCTCTTTCCTTTTTAGATACGTAAGAATATCCACCGTGGAGTCATTAAATTAAAACGTGTTCTCATTATAGGGCGTCAAATAGTTTTAGTACTTGTTCCTTCAAATAAGTTTTATTTTAATGGATTTTCAGCTGTGATTTCAGTAACGATTGTTATCTTTCCCTAAAGATGTTTTTTACTCGTTATTTAATCTAATGGAAAGCGCGATGATTAATGAAATCAAACATTTTTTCATACAGATTTTTTTTATCAGTAAGCATTGCATAAGCGCCTTGAACATTTTTTAACTGTAAATTAAACTTCAACTTGGTAATTAACGGTTTTCGTTGTGATATGTTGTGATGCTTCATTGAAAATATTATCTTTATGCGTTTGATTAACTTTTTTTGACTTTGAAATGTTTTATTAATCAGTTTACAGACAAATCTTGTTTGTTTATTTTTTGAAAAATAACAAATATTCTAGCTCGAATTATCTCAAAATTAATTATGGTAAACATAACCTTAGTTATAATACTCCCAAGATTATTTCGCTATTCATTATTTGAAAATTCATGAATTTGCTGTGAGGTTTTATTAATGTTTGTGTATTAGACCATTTTGAATTAATTTGTATGAGGAGTAACTTTAAAACAATTCAAATATTCTTTTTAACTACATTTAGCTACAGAGCTATATTTTCTTTCGAATTTAGAATAAATTACCAAAAGATTTATCAAACATGAAAATTTTTAAAAAAATGATAATTCATGTAAAAATGTTGCTTTTTACTAGTATAATTGTGTGTTATATAAGTATATTAAAAATAAGTTATGACAATATTATTACAATTTATATATTAATATAAATTTTTATGACCTTCCAATTTAAAAAAAAATGGTCTTAAAAGCATGTTTGCATGTATATCGTTTTTTGTGCTTTAAGATCTTGCTTATTCATGTTATTTAGTAGGGTCTATTTTTTTAAGCAACCAATATACAGTTTATGGTTTATAATAAATTATAATTAAGATGCATTAATTTGATAATTAGAGGCAGAAATTTGAAAAACTCTTTATTTTTTTTTGAATAATTATTTTTATAAATATTATGTATCATTATATGTTTTGCAACATTATCCAACAAAACTGAATGATCAATCAAGAAAATCAATTTTAATATCATTACTTAAAGTAATTTTGACAATAAAATTGATTGAAAATATTACATGGCCTATTATTGCATTCTGTGCATCCCACTGATATAATTTTAAGTAAAAATATTTAAGGTAATTATACTAACTTGTATATTCATGATTAATTTCATAAGATGAATTAGTTTTACTTTGTTATATAAAAGATTGCAAAAATATTTATCAGGTTAGAACATTTGTTAAATATTTTAAATTACATTTAAAACTATTTGAAATTTTGACAATGATAATTCATACATAAACATATTTGACTTAATCTTCATATGAATATTTTCCAGACTTATTTTACAAAGATACTGTGTATTTCAAGCTACACCTCCAAGTATTCACTTACAGTAACCTTTAAAATTACTCATGAAGCTTTTATACACAAAATTTGGTCCGCACTAACTTTTCCTAATCTCTAGCATAAACAAACATTTAATCCCTTGACATACAAAGAGAGTTGATTTTGAGGCTCTATACTTGTGTGAAATTTCTCTTCTAATAACACTTAATTGTTAATGTAGATACCAAATTTCTGAAGATGCGTTTCCTTCTGGGATTAATACTGGTATCACTTTTGGCGACAGGCCTCTCTACATTTCGCCTGGTAAGTACTTTCGTAATATTTATTCTTAAATTGCATCTGTATATGCATAAAAATACACATAACTTAGATATAAGATGTTCTGTTTTTGTCTGAGTATTTTATTTGTGAAGGAATTATATATATTAGATATTATCTTTCAGGTAATGCTAATACATAAAGTATTTAGAGCATATATAGTATCATTTTCCATTACTTTTGTCCCTACCTATTTAAGGTATCCGACTGGCTGCGACAACTTTTTTTTTTTTTAAAGGAGATATGGGGATTTTTTTTGTTATTTTTAAATTTGTTTACTGCATTTTAAGAAAAATGTGCTAATTAAGAAGAGAAAAAGAAATTATTATTACTAAAATGGGGAAAAAATAGGTAAAAACTGACAAAAAATAGCATAAACGCGACCCATTCTGCACCAAAGGTTTATGAACAAATTTTCAATGTTCTCAATCTAATGTTTTGCTATATTATTCAATTTTGAAATGACCTTCAAGGTAAGAGATATTTCTTTTTTACAAAAACTAGAGCACTTTATCTCGGTTACTATATGAAAATGCTTAAAAAGACAGTGATTATATTCACATAAGGGACAGTAAATTTTGCAATAAAACAGTGATTGATAAATCTGATGGATAAAGCAATTCTACTATTATGCAGAACTTACAGAATAAATTTAAGTTAATTATGTTCAAAACTCTTTTAGCAATCGCTGACCCCGTTTGATTATTTTCAAAAAATCACATTTCGAGTAAAACGCGTTTTAAAGTACGAAATCTTGCTTAAAGTAATGGCACCTGCTTTTACTAAAACACTTGTAGTTTTTGTTCTAGTAAACGTAAAATGATAAACTTGATATTTTTATAGAGCTAATAAGATGGCCCTTAAAATAAAATCATAAAAAAAATTTATCAATTTTTGGCAAAATTCACAGTTACAGCAAAATTCNTAGGGTAGTCGGATACCTTAATAAGCATTTTTTTAAAAAACTTTTTGGATCGTAATGTTTTCAGAAATGTTTCTGTTAACGCTAAATAAAGCTTATATAAAAATACGTTTTTGTCAGTCACTCCCTTTTCAATTATATCAGTACAATGACCTTTTTTTCAAAAGAAATAATTTAATGAAACCTTTTTTCTCTCTCAAGCTGCAGATGTAGCACTTCTTGATTCAATTCAATTTTTCTTAACTATCACTATTTCTAAGCAAAGGCTTACAATGAAAAACAAAATCATAAAGCAGTTTTGAGGTTTCTAACACCCATTTAATGTGTTTATTAGGGGCAATTTTTCTATCTTATGTATAACATTTAGAATGACATTTTAGAGGTTTCAAGAGCTTATTTTTAATCAATAAAGACGAAAAAACACAAATTTGATTTAATTAAAATAATGTTTTTATTTTCAGGTTATACTTTTTATAGAGAGATCAAAACAGTTAACCTTCATATAACACGGTAATTCCATAGCATGAAATCATTCTAACACGTTTTGAGAATAGTTTAAAACTCCCCTACAACAAGAAATGTGATGAAAACTATTAGGAGCGAACTCTTTTTATAGTTTAAAATTAGAGAAATCATAATACAACATCCTATTGAACGTGATAAAGATTTTAAATACAAAAAAACCTTCTAAAGCAAAACTTTTGTAGTTTCTAGAGTTTAACTGTGCCTCGTTCCACCTGCGCTCGAGTGAACAGTCTAGTTTTTCCTCAGAATAACTTTTGATTTGTTAATTAAAGATTATCATGTTTCACGCTTTTTGAATCTTAATTTTGTTTAATTCAGTTTTTATTTAGTGCGTACATATTTTTAATTTCCCTGCAGATTTTTCAGTACACTTTAACACTTTTATTGTGTACCTCTTTTGCGGCTACGTAGATTAAAACGGTACTAAATTTTTTTTTAAAAAATGAAATAGTAGTTACATTTTTATTTTTATGAACTAATATGTACCTCTATGATAATTCTGGCAAAAAACAACAAAAAATTCTCTTAAAAGAAAAAGTATAAATCATTAATAGGGATTAAAAATGTCGAGGAAAACATGTTTTAATTAATATTAATATGTACTTCACGAGAAAACTTTAACACACAAAGCTATGTATTTATCTTAAATATAAAACTACAATAACATGTTTTTTAATTTGTCTTAGAACCTAACTCCCTTTTTCATATTAATTCTTATTTTTTATAACACGACATTTTTTAGAACATACCTCCCACGTTTTACGTATGTTGTTTGTAAATGAATAAAGGTATATCAAAATGTACATAAATTTTAATTTTATACAGAATTTTAAGTTTTTTTTTAAAAAACTTTTTTCATAATTTAAGCATATTAATTTATACCCACAACTTTCAGAAATTTTTTAACACTATAATCGTATATCTTAATGTTATAGCAAGTTATTATCGTATATCTTAATGCAATGCACTTCAATGTTTAAGTCAATTCCAACTTTCTTCTACAGATTTAAACATTTTACTAACATAGCAATAATTTGAATCCATTATAAATGAATTGAAAAAATGTTCAAATAATATAATTTGTTTATTAATACATCGGTATTCGAGGTACTACAAATGCATAATCAAGGAAACTATACCATCATGATATTATTTTATTACACATAAGAAAAGCGATTTTATGAAAGAATATTATACAGTAGGATCATTGATTTCATATTAATAATAAAATTCAATGCAGCGCAATTGAATGAGCCTTTTGCATAAAAATTGAATTTTTGAAACACCTTTTCAATAAAAAAGAAATTCCAAATAGAATCAATTCTTACTCTCATTAAACGGTTTCGTTTTTAAAAAGGTGGAACGAATAAATACATATTGACAACAAAAGTACAGAGTTAAGCAAAACTTCTTGAGATACACTATTTTACAATAGGCTCAACAAAGTGGCACTGGAAACGTTCCAAAAATCCAATATTCAGAAAACAGAACATCAACAGGCCCTTTTGATCGATGTTTTCGAATCACAGTGTCACCACATCAACACCCACACGACAGAATTTCATTTACGACCAGCTTTGGGAAAATCTCGACTAAATTTCCCACTTCACAGCCATTAGTTCAAGCTGTTCGTTTATTTCGTTCCATTCTACCATTTTGCTATTATTTTGTCCTCCTTTTCTTCCCTTCTTTCAATTTGTTCCCACCACATCAATGAAAAGATTACCCTCGAGCTTTTTGTATGGGGAAGGGACGTGATCTTCCTTATTGGAAGCAGGCATGTTGGTGGGATTAGAACGACAAAACCCTGTGACGAATTCTTCTATCGAACTAGATTCGGTTTCCTGGGACTATTGAAAGAATTTCTTCGAAGTGAGGATTGCTCCACTCCGAATGTCCCAGATTACTTCCGAGAAAATTGAAGATGTGGGATTTTATTTGAATCTACAAAATGTTTGGAGGTGCCTTTGAATGGGAGATGTTCACTAAAGAAAGTATTCGTTTCATTCACTCAAATGAATTATATAAATAGTATTTTTGAATAATATAAAAGTGCTTCTATACTACTATTAATTGATCAGGAAAACAAAAAAATGTACATTTTCGTAAATAATATATTGAATACAAAAATTTGCAAAATATTACAAGAAATAGATAAGACCTGCTTTAGCATTGTTTAATTTACCTTCAAAAAAGTAGAACGCTATATTTTTAAAATAGTTAAGCTATCATAGAAGATGTGGAGTTATTGTGATTAATTTGAGTTAAAATTTCTCACTTGAAAAAGAATATGTTACAGTAGATAATGTGGTGCCACATGTGGTTGTCTATTTTATGATTTCCACGCATTTGTTATTCTTGTGGCAACACTACCTTTTCTATTATAAAAGCTCGCCCCAACATTTTCATGGCACTCCTCAATGCCAGGTTCCTAGAGCATTCTTGTACTTTATAAATGTGAATACTTAAGGTTATATTAATAAACTTGGTGTTTAAACTTTTGGTTTTTTCTTTGATTAAACAAGAAAAAGCCACTTTGGCTTGATTTCTCATCACTGTCACAACTTCTTGTGTGTGAAACTGTGTTTGAATTTATATCTAGAAAACATAATTTCAACTACATATTTTAGAGAAATTAAATATTTATATAGTCTTTATCAAGCTAGATTCTACGTTAACATTAAGTTACATTTACTTTAATGAAGGGTATAATTTTTAATTTTAAAGAGTCAAGCTGTTATACAGGAAAGAATATGGAGTTATTTTGATTTGTTTGAGATAATTTTTCACAAGAAATAGTGCAACATGCTGCAATTGATAGTTTTTGGAAATTGTGTTTGAGCCTATATCTAAAAACCATAATTTCAACAATATATTTTTGGGAATTAAAATACCTAAGTAAGCTTTATAAATCTAGAAGTAAAGTTTTTGTCTTCTACTGTTTTAGTAACTTGATAATTTAAAAAAAAATAATTAGGAAAAAGTGAATTGAACCTAAAGCACGTCGATCATAAATAGAATTTAAAAGACGTATACTTTTATTTCTGTGATTATAAGCAAATCCTCTCACTAATGAATATCTAACGAACTTATAATTTTCTTCTGTAATTTAAAAACTTCAGTGTCATAAAGGAATTTTAGATTACATTCTAATACTTCTATATAAATATCTTCATTCTACATTAATTTTTATGTACTATATTATTAGATAAAGGCACCATACAAATATTAATTTCAATTACGATTCATTATGACATAAAAATTGTTAAAATTTGTAATTATCAATTATATTATCTAAGGATATTTTAAAAATCAAACACATGACAGGTAGAGAGGATTATTTTTAATTTTATTGAGAACTACGTGTGAATTAAGCTTAATAATGGTTTAATATATATAAATAAAAGCCATATGACTGCATTTACAAGCTTTTCTAGCATAGCTAGTAAAAGTCATGCATATGAAATTTCTCTATATAGTAAGTTTTATTTTTTTTTAAATATGACATGAATTTCTTAATACGATTTTCTACTCTATTTTAGGCAATTCGTGTCTGCTTCAAAGATGCAACTGCTAATGCTGAAGTAAGTGAACATGTGCTTACTAAACGTTAATAATCTTTGATGAAAATGTGTTGTAATCTGTTAATGTTTTCGTTTGTCAGCCATTTTAACTCGTTATGCTTTTTAAAACAATTTCTTGCGTAAAAACTTCTAAAAAGCTCTAGGTGTCAGAAGATAAATAAAATAAATCGTACATTATGTTAAAAAAAATTCTAAATGGCTGGTAGATAACATGATGAATAGATATTGTTATATATACCAGAAATATTTTTTATATTATGATAGAGTCTAAATATATACGTCGTAGTATATTTTTCATGTGAAAGATATGTTAGCTTGAAAAAAACTCTCTTTCATTGGTAAATAAATACATTATTCATAGAACTACAACTTTTTCAATAAATCATGTAACTATATTTTCGAATTTTGTGGGCCTTTATTTTTCCTTGATAAATAAAACTGAGACATCAATACATTTTCAAGTTCATAAAACATTTTTGGTACTAATATTTGAAACATTTTTTTGTGCATAAATGCTTCTTTTAAATACCAAGACGTCTAATTATGTTTCAATTTGTTTATGTTTATTAGTGATTTCTAATGAATTTTAGGATAACAACGATCTGTCATTAATTACGCTTGAGTAACATTTAGAAATATATTCACAACTTTAATATTATTCAAAAACATTTAAGAATTATTTCGTGAGTAGAACGTTATTTTAGAATAGAAAGCCAAAGAGGTATAATCTTAAAACTTATTATGGGCTTTCCTCAGAAGTTTAAGAAAAGATTGTCCTCACTTCATTAACAATGCAACAAATTGCTCTTAATAGTGAATGTATATTAGAAGCATGATTTTATTTGTATACATTTTTGTGATAAAATTTATTTCTGCATCTTATTTACATTTAAAAAAAGTTTCGGACTAAAAAAGGCTAATCTTTTTAATAGTACTCACATTTCGAGAACATGTTTTTAAAAGTTTTATAAACAGGGGTCGGCAACCTTTTATCTGCAGCGTGCCAAACCAATTTACAATTACGATTCAGCGTGCCACACAGTAGAGCATTTCGGAAACGATTCGATTCCCGTAATAATGCATGTAGAGTTAGAAAATTGAGGTCAATAATATTGATTTACAATTTTATTATACATTAATTTTACATCATTTGAAGATATTTCTTGACTCAAAAATAAAAAGCCTAAAATACAACTCTTCATCAAAAATAAAAATAATAAATAAAATTGTATCTATATTATGCATTTTTAAACATATTTATTAAAATAAGAAATGGACAACATAAAATATATGTATTTGTCTTCATTATAGAGTTAAATAAAAATTTTAATAGGGACCTAGTGCTTTTCCCACTCTACTTTCATGTAGGAAATTTAGGGGTATAATGTGTGTCTTTCAACTTGACACGATTCTGAGCAATCAGCTGTTAAACAGTTTCTTTGCGGACTCGGAAATATTTTTCATATGAAGAAAGAATTTTACTTACATACTATGTAGAACCAAAGTAGAAAGCAGAGTGAATGCAATTTTCTCTTTTTAAACAATTAAATCTCTCAAGCAATGACATTCAACAATTTACAAAATAGCTGTAAATGTATCTTTAGAGATCTTTTAGATTTTTTTCATAATTCCTTAAATGTCCATAATTCTGAAGATGTTAGTCAAATAAGGTCCATTATAAATTTATTAGCTTCCATTCACTCAAAAATTGACAAATTTGTAAAGTAGTGCAGAGTTCCACAAGTGGCACGCGTGCCATAGGTTGCCAAAGAAATTTTAAATGTTTTTCTTTTTCTCTTTATGTAAACAATTTAGAATCATTGATTTCTATTTCCCTTGATAAATATGTTTCAAACATGTCCTTATATTCCTTATGTACATCAAAATAATTATTAAATTGATTTAGATTCTACATATTTCAGACTTTTGTATCATTAGCCAACATTTGAAAAACATAGATAAAATAAAAGGTTTGATCTAACATGAGAACGCATCCCGGACATTCTTTCTTCTTTAGAAGCATAATAATAAAATATTTTTAACTATTCCTTTATATATAACTTTCCAAATATTATTAATTTTTTATAATTAAAAATGGATATTGCAATTAATTCCTAAATTATAATTTTCACGCATATAAACTTACTAAACCTGTGTGAGTTTCATACATATAGAATGTTTTAATCAGATGGAACACTTATTAGTTATGATGAATATAAAAAAAATCGTTACTAATATTAAAAATATTTAAAAGCCATAACTCGAAATTATATACATTTCTAATTTTTGTAATAGTTATTTATTATATATCATTCACAAACATAGAACAATGACTACTGTTTTAGTTCTCTAAAATATAATTTATATTTTTAATCATCTAAATTTGTATTGTAAAAATTTATTTTATCGCAAAAATTTTAATGAATTTTGTATTTTAAGCCCATGCATTTTAGCATAATATTAAACTCATCCCTTTTTTAAATTATCCTTTAATTTATGTTGAAATATGTCGAAAAATCTTGAAACAAAATTGCCTTTTAAAATTTTCTGGTTTTACAGCCAAAGTTATTTAAAGTTATGCATGTTACATTTTTTTTTAAAACTGAATCTTTTAAATATATCCATAAGTTTTTGAATTTGTTTACGCAAAGTCTTTAAAAACAAAAGGAAAAAAATTCTTGGGATATCTCAAACTTTCATTTTTCTCTTGACGATTTGAATATTCTGTTCGTGATTTTCCTTATTTTTCTTTCTATAAGCATTTATTTTGGTAAGAGAAATTTTATTTTTTCTAAACACACTGGATAAAATATGGATTTTCGTTTGTTTTCCATTACCTAAACTTTGTTGATAAAATTGCTTTCAGTTTTCTACAAACCTTTTGATTTCAACTGTTTAAATTTCCTATTGTTTTAAAATAGTTTTATTCAATTGATTCTTGTAATTTATTATTTTGAACAAAAATAATCCCTTTTTCCCAGAAGTTAAAATAAACGTCTTTAAAATTTGTATTATTAGCCAAAAGAATATAAATTTTTGATTTTGTTTGTAAATAATAAACATAAGTATACTATAACTTTTCTTTATGATAAGGAGGTGCAATTATATTTCATGTTCTTGGTGAACTCTGTGAAGGATTACTAGTACACATACACTACGTAACACAGTAAATGTAATACTAGGAAAGGATTGGAAGATATGTAAGTAAATTTTAGGGTCGGCGCACCTTACTGAATAAAGTTTATGGTGTTACATGCGCTACACACATTGAGTAGAATGTAAAGGAAAGGAAATTGAAGATTGAGCTAAATATACGTCGTTATTTCGATCAAGGAAATCATTGTAAAACATATATTCTTGTCTCAGAGGACATGATTAGTAACATGGTTCCAAAAAGTTGGATAGTCTAATCCAGGGGTGGCCAACCCGCAGCAAGTGTGGCACGGCAGAGTTGCAAGAGTGGCACTCAAAAACTTATTGAAATATTAAAAAATTCGAAAAAATTATAATAAATACTAATTTTTTACTGTTTTATTGACAGGTGGTGGTTTACACAAAATAAAACATCAAAATCTATTTTAAATGCATTTAATTAAATAACGATAGAAAATTATAATGTAGAAAACTTTCCTTCGTTGTTATGAGAGTTGAGTTTCCGAAGGTTCATGAGATTCTGGAATTTGAGGGAGTGTGTTTTATAAAGTATCTGGAAGAAAACAATGAACTGCTAGTGATAGCTTGCTTCTCAAGAATGCAGGTAGGCTTAGAGATTTTGGTTTTCTTACCGATACTACAAGATATTTAAATAATTTAAATTTGAGATTACAAGGAAAAATTGTTCTTTTCCAATCCTGATTGATCGTATGTCTTCTTTCGTGAACACACCTTCTTTGTCTTGATTTTGGAGATAAAGAGAGAAACTGATGCACATTTAGAACAATCCGATTCTGTTTGCACCTTCGAGAACTGATTCTAATGTAGATGACTCAGTAAAAAAATCTACGATATAAAAAACCACTCTAAGAAAGTACTGGCTGTTTAACAATTATTTAGAGTTAAATTTTTCTGGCTACTTATTTTTATTTTATCTATATATACCTAACCTAATTGATTAAAACTGAAAAGAAGATTTTAACAATAAAACTAATGTTCGTACTTTAGTCTTATTTATTATATTATTTTTAAATTTCCACTACTTAGACTTACATAAAATATATGCTTTTTTGCGTAAAATTTTCATAATAAGCTTATAAGTAAAAATTTTTCACCTTTTCATTATCTTTTGTTTGTTGGAAATGTTTAAAGTGGCACGCAAAACGTTTTTTTTTATCAGATAATGGCACTTTCCCAAAAGGTTGACCACCCCTGGTCTAATCTGTAGACTACCCAGCATATTGATTGTAGTGATGTTACAATTTCACGCTGCTAGAAGAAGAGGATACTACAAAACACACACATCCTAACTTTAATCAGGCTCAGGGAGGTCCAGATGAACCAGACCTTGAAAGAATCAATTTGCTGTGGGTTCTGATCCAACACAGTCAATGCTGCAGATCTTTAGCGGACAGAAGGAGAAGGAGCCTCTGTCAATTATTTTGTAAATAATGGCATCATTTGTTGATGACATAATGACATAAGCTAAACTCACTTACACCAATATGCTAGGTGCCTTTAATAGCTTACACCGTCATCAGAAATTGGAATGCCGTCATTCCAGATGGACACAGAGCATTGAGTGGGCTTCACCGACAAACCCCGCTTTCGTCCATTTGTGGAAGCAACGTGATTAGCACCAATATCCACGGTTCGGTGCGAATGTCGGGGCCAGGAAACCTGATGCAATGGTGAGGGGCAGAAGCTTGAATGATACTGAATCACATTAGATGTTCATTACGGCTATTTTTTGACGTTACGTGCTAGACACCTTGCAGAAAGTTATGATCCAGTTCCTGAGAAAATGCTCAAGTACATATTAATGCCGTTTCTATAGCTTGTCTACATTATATTGATATCTTACCGTTACTGACATTTTCCCCAAAACTGTCTCAGACCGAGAATGTTAAGAAACCCATGAGTCCAGAATTGTCTACTTCATCCTTACCACATAATCCTTACTAACTATGTGCCATAGTTCAAATAGCATAGGACGGAATTTTGCAGGACTTCTTTAAGGTGTCTCAAAAGATAACTATTATAAGAAAAATCTACGATTGGAAATTTAATTCGAGTGTATTATTTGCTATCACTGTTAAGAAATAATTGAAAGAAACTGATTTATCCCAAAGACGGCTTTTTAAAAAAAGTAGAGTTAGAATAGTGTTATTTTAGCACTTGTATTTTCGATTCTAACAGAAATTAGAATTATGTTTCCAAAAACAGAATATAATAAAATCAGTGTCTTTTTTTATGCTAAATTAAACATATGCCATTTCAATGTGCTTATTTTTAGAATTAGTAACCATGTTTTTAGATCTATTTCTATATTGTTCTCGAAAAGTTGTGCTTTCCTTATTTGCTTTGTTGTCTTATCGACACAAAATATAAGTACATTTTTTCATAAATTTTCCAATAAAACTTCAAAAAAATGAATCTGTTGACTTTTTTTACCTTTTAATTATGTAAACTATGATCTTTTACAAAAAATAACAATTACTATAATAAATTGAAAATACTGCATATACAATTAAATTAGTCATTATAACAAACAAACATATCAAGCAGATTTGTTTCCAAACAAAAAAAAAGAAAAGAAAACACTTTGGCTACAAAATTTACAAAATTATGGCAAACACGGAAATGTTTCGGAAAGTGTTGATTTCATTTTCTTACTGAAGAGTTATTGTAACCGTAATGATCGTTTGCAAGTTCAGAGAGAATACTCCTATCAATAATGCTGAATAGACAGGAGTGATTTTGACGAATTATTTTGCGATTACTTTTTGGTCATCAAATGTCCCAAAGTCGTTTCGAATAAAATGAGAAAAAATGTTTTACATGAGACAAATCCAGAAAGCTCTAAAATACGTACATATGTACACGGTGATTTGCTACCAGACGAGGAAAAGTGCGAAGTGTGTAGGGGCTACAGAGATGACTTGGAATCACATAGGAATGCAGGTTCGCAAATGCCGAGGTTACGAGCTTTGGTGCAAGGAAGCAGAGAAGAACAGAAACAGCATTAAATTATTGGACGAAAAACATTTTATTAAAAGGCTTTACTACTACAATGTACTGTACTAATACAATGGCTTTGCTGTACTACAGTGGCTTTGCTGTACTACAGTGACTCTGCTGTACTTCTGCAAAGGCTGTACTACTACAAGGGCTATGTTGTACTACAATGTATCTGCTGTACTACTACAATGTCTCTACTGTACTACTACAATGTCTCTACTGTACTACTACAATGACTCTTCTGTACAATTACAAAGACTGTACTACTACAATGGCTCTGCTTTACTACTACAATGGCTCTGCTATACTACTCCAATGGTTCTGCTGTACTACTACAATGGATCTGTTGTACTACTAAATGGCTCTGTTGTACTACTACAAAGGCTATACTACTCCAATGGCTCTGCTGTACTACTACAAAGGCTATACTACTCCAATGGCTCTGCTGTACTACTACAAACGCTATACTATTACAATGGCTCTGCTGTACTACTACATTGGCTCTGCATGGAACTCCTTACTTTCTGAAAAATTCCTGACATGTCACATGACGGCCGCTACAAATATTCGAGGGTTGAGGTCTTCAATTGAAGAAACTGATGTCTTGAACACCAAACTATCCATGTATTTTCAGAAGAAGTCCATTCATGACTGATCCAGTAAACTGGCAGGCTAGTGAACCGGGACACCACGACCTATCCACCTCTGTCCAAAGGTTACGTTGAGGCATCCACGCCTCGCCGCTGTATATTCTGCCAGATGTCGTAATTTCAAGCATCTGTTATATTTAAACATTTGAATAAAAAGTTTTTGGTCTTTTAAGGTATCCAACTACCCTAAAATTGTGAATTTTGGCCAAAAATTGACAAATTTTTTATGGTTTTATTTTATACGCTATCTTATTAGCTTTAGAAAAATACCAAGTTTATTATTTTCCACATTCACTAGAACAAATGCTACAAGTGTGTTAGTAAAAGCAGATGTCATTACTTTAAGCAAGACCCATCATACTTTAAAACGCGTTTTACTCGAAATGTGTTTTTTTGAAAATGCTCAAACGGGCCAGATATTGCTAAAAGAGTTTAGCAAATATTTAACTGAATTTTGTTGTGTATATTCTGATTAATAGCAGAAGTGTTTTAACCTTCAGATTTATCGATCACTGTTTTATTACAAAGTTTACAATCATTTATGTGAATATAATCACTGTTTTTAAGCAATTTCATATAATTACAAAGATAAAGTGCCCCAATTTTTGTTAAAATTAAAATATCTCTTATCCGGAAGGTCATCTCAAAAATGAATAATATTGCAACACATCAGAATTGAAAATTGGTTTATAAAGTTTTGGTACAGAATGGGCCGCGTTAATGTTATTTTTTACAAATTTTTCAATTTGTTCCCATTTTAGTTATAATAATTTATTGTTGTCTTCGTAATTTTAGCATATTTTTCTTAAAATGTACTAACCAAATCTAAAAACAACAACAAAAAAATCCTCATATCTCTATTTTCTTAAGAAAAAGTTGTCGCAAATAGTCGGATACCTTAATGGGTTGTTGTTTCTGTTCTTTTTCTTTGTTTCTTTTTACCACAGCTGGCAACTACGGCATTCGCGACCCTGCATTCCTACGTGATTCTGAGTAGTCTCTGTACTCCTTACATACCCTGTAAGATTTTCGGTTTGGTGGCATCATCCTGTATGTACATTCAGACGAGAGAGAGTCTCTTGGATGCTGCAAACCTAGATATTGATCATGAAGTAGAGTGAATGTTCACCTTTAAACATTAGAGTGGTTTTGCTTTTATGTCGGTTGAAGCGATATTTTAACTACTGATTTGAATTGCTGATTTCTAAATTTTTCTAAATTTTATAATGGTGATTTACTATTTACTCCAAAAGAATATTTTTTAAAGACTGGAGATATTTATAATATTTGAAAATGATTTAACAACGTACCAGTAAGGAGCAAATATCAAATGTTTTTGCTTTTAAACTGTTGATGTTTTTCGGCTTTTCAAGTTTACAAAACACTGACAAATAGAAAGGAGAAAAAAGTACCTTTGCATCTCAGTAAAGTTTTGATTTATCTTAAAACTGTGTTACTGGAACAACAAGAATAGAATAAAGACTCAATAGAAACGGACATATTGTGTAAAAGTAATTGATTCTCAGATATTTCCTTTTTTTTTTCTAACAAAGAATAAGCAGATTATTGATCAGAAGGAATCAAAATAGGTCCAAGAAGATGTTTTTATACTTTAATGATGTTTACAAAACTCTTCCTAGAACTGTTTTGTACTCTATTTCAACTGATTTCCAGAAATAAAGAAGTATTCGAAAAATAAAGTATTTGTTGGTGTTTTATATGGTTTCTTTGTGTTTAAATAGACAGCAATTCAATAAGTTTTATTTTTACCAATTTTATAGTTAATTAAATGATCGCTGAAGATCTTCATTGACAAAATGGTCTAATAATAGACCAATAGGAATTAAATCGTATTTCATAGTAAATATGCTCTTTTCATGATACTGGAAAGTTAAAAAAAATATTCTAAAAGCTTGTTTTTACATTTTAAGAATGATTAACTACACTTTCATAAATGAAATATTTTTCGAGTCAGAGTCTTAGAATTAGAGTAACACAACTGAACCAACCGAATTTTGTAATAAGTAGTGCAGTACGACGTAAAAATTTCAAAGTTAAGAATTAAAATTTAAAAAAAAAGCTAAAAATTAAAACGATACAATAAAACGTAACACTTTGAATCAGACATTACAGTAAATGAGAAATCAAAACGACTTTTTCATATATAAAAAGATTAATGTCAATTTTGTATTCAGTATTTTTATCAGTTTTCCATCAGTTGTATGCACAATAGAACAAAATTAAGTAGTTTACAACATCATATCTGGCAAGACAACCCCTCGTGGGCCAGTGGCTTCCTTTGAAGATTTTTCCTTTTGACCACTTGTTTACCTTTGTTCTCCAAATTTTCTCGTTTATAATCCTGAAGTCTGATTCCACTTAGTCTGCCCATCTCAGCCTTGGTCTTCCACACTTCCGAATCCCAGAAACGTTGAACTGCAGTATTTTTATCACAACATTATCATCTGGCATTCAAATTATATGGGCCATGGAATTCATTCTGTTTACTTTTACATATTCGATGATATCAGGTGGTTTATAAATTCTGTATAATTCAAGATTGTATCTTCTTCTCCAGCTATTGTTTTCGTTTACATCGCCTAGTATTTTTCGAAGTGTTTTTCTCTCAAAAAGTACCTTTCGATTTTCTTTTATGTTTGTTATTGTCCTAGATGCACATGTCAGAACTGGCGAACAGAATAAAGTTTTGCAAATTAAAAATTTTCTATTTCTTGAAAGAAATTTAGATTTAAAAACTTCCTTAATATTTTACATACCTATAAATACACTACTCATATTCAGTACTTTTTTCTACAAAAAGAACCAGTTTTTCATTCAACAGAGGCGTAACATTATTTTCTTAACCTGGGAGAGGCGAGAATTCGATGTTAACGTTAGTAGTCACGCGGGATGACCCAGTCACCCCGATATTTTTTTTATGCTTTTTTTTTATTTTTCACCAAAAAAAATTTAATTCTAATGAATAATTCAGCTAAGAGAAAGTATAATTTTCCACTTTTAAGGACTTTTCAATTTTTCTTTGATAATTTGAGGAATAAATTCAATCAAACTGCGCTAAAATGTTTCAAATGTGCGTGACTTTGATAATAGACACAAATCACAGATACTTTTCGCTTACATTACAGGAATGATATTTTCAAGCAAAAATGTCATATTTTATTCAAGTTGTTGTAGTTTTATTGTCCTTTGATGATCTATAAATAACACTTTTTCGAACTTTTTTTTGCTGGTTTCTTTTTGACAGGGCGCAGTGTGTCTTGCGGAACACTTGGAACTTCATATCTTTCTTAATTCTTATCTTCAACTCAAATGTTTCATGTTTATCACTTTTGTCAAATTTACTTTCGCTATCATGATTAATATTATTTCATCAGGTTCTTCCCTTGCTTGACCAGTTTCAACGAACTCCACTAGAGATTACACAGGCTCATTTACATTTTATATTCTGTTCATTTACATTTTATATTCTGTTCATTTACATTTTATATTCTGCTCATTTACATTTTATATTCTGTTCATTTACATTTTATATTCTGTTCATTTACATTTTATATTCTGTTCATTTACATTTTATATTCTGTTCATTTACATTTTATATTCTGCTCATTTACATTTTATATTCTGTTCATTTACATTTTATATTCTGTTCATTTACATTTTATATTCTGTTCATTTACATTTTATACTCTGTTCATTTACATTTATAAACACTAACGAGTTGTAAAACAAAGAACTCTAAGCCACTAAGTCATTCACAGGGGGAAAATGTAGATTGTGTCTACAGAAAATATTTTGGAACAAAAGCGGCCTGGGGGGAACTCAGTCACTCCAAATACCTTAAGATTGAAAGAAAACGTTTGCCACTCCCAAAATAGGAGGATATATGTGACAAATACATTTTAGTTCCCAAGAAGATTGCCATATAGAATGATACTGACAAGGTAATTGGTAACAAAAAGAATAGGTTTTCTCAGAATTAAAGATTTCGTAAGCTTGGGGTGACTCTGTGGCTCACGCGACCGCTCCCAAAATAATTTTATTTAATGTTTTTCGATGACAAGGCGGCTAAATCTAAAGAATAAGTGCTCAAATTACTTAAGTATTCATGTTTATTATTATTATAAATAATATTTGTGAAATATTCCAGTTTTTCACGCAAAGCGCAATTTAGTGCACATTTTGTAGACCATTTTTTTCTTTTTAAATTCGCTGAACACATCTAATATTATCCATATACCAAATTTGGTGGAAATCTCCTGATTTGTGTCTACTGCAGGATGCTGCTAATATGGGTAGTATATTCCTAATCTCCTTGTATTAGAATTAATTTTTCTCGAGGATATTTATTATTTAAAAAAACAATAATTAATTCAAAAACTACACTTTGCAGTTTCCCATCAATTAATGGAATTTGAACTTCAATAAAACTAAAATAATACAATATCAGTAGTCTTTTCAAAAATTAATGCAGAGGCTTCAGGTTTGACGAGGCATTCAATAGAAGATTACTTAAAGAATTATAACAAAACAGAAAATAAAAACTACTTGTTTTAGTAGCTATTTGATGCTGTAAAACAATTTCATTCTTCTGTAGAGATAAAAATTAACGTAATTAAAGATGGCACGAGTCAAGACAGTTTGATCCATGGTTGCTTCACAGGAATTTAAAAATCCTAATTAGAACAGACAGAAAAGTGTGTTTTTCTTAGTTTGCTTCGGAATTTATTCTAGCTGTTCTTTTTAAGGAAAACATAGAATGGGTAAGAAAAAGTCCCGCTTCAACAGAATCTCTAAGTTAGTTTGGACAACAGAAAAGCCTCAGGTTATAAAAACATTTACTTTACACCTAAATACCAGGACTACATCTCAAGTAGGCATTCCTGAAATCCCAATAGACAATTTAGCCAAAATTTTTATTTTTAACTTAAAAATTAAGAAACAAAACTTTGTTGAAATACAAAAAAGTAATTGAAATTTTAATTTCAGATACAATAGCTCTGACTTAGAAAATTAAAAGAAGCGTTATAAAAACGACTGTATTTTTAATTAACCAAATTTGCATTTGTTGATTAATTATTAAATTACTGTGTTTAGTTTCATTGTGATCGTTAGACAAAAATGACTTCCTTTACCTTCAGTTTGTCAAACGACTTACGGTACAAACTTGAAACAAAAATATTTATAATAAATCATCATTGCTTGGTTTATAATATTTTTTAATGAAATATTTAATAGCAATAACTAGATGCCTATCCGGTATAGTGGTTAGCGACGCTGACTGTTGTGTCTGGGTTCGAATCCCGGAGAAGGCATGAATGTTTGTAAATGTATATTGCCTTTGTGGCATGGGGGTACTCTAAATAGCCGTCGAGCCCCAAGTCCTTCGGTGAGGTTGTTGGAAAGGGATGATAATTGAAATGCCCCGGATCACCCTCAGGGTGTTTTCCTCTTAAAATTGGGGTAGAAACGAACCAAAGCGTACTGTCATTTGCATGGTGTTCAAAGCTACGGCTAACGATAGGCGTACATCTAGCCCTTTGCCGCGATGAATTTTGTGAGCCTTCATTTGACATCATCAGACAGGTAGAATTAGCAACAAGAACAACATAACAATGAGAGACAATAATACTTATTATACAATTGTAAAAAATTTTAACCTGTCATCCAATCTATAATTAAATTTTTTTTTCAGGATTTAACTAAGAAATTTCTGTATTTAGAATCCAAGTTGATAAAAATATCTTGTTTTCATAAGTATTTCGATATTTTAATTTATTCAACGAAATGGTAAAATGTTATAAGTAGAATCTTTTTGAAAATTAGTGCTGTCTTAGTACTGTTTTAAGCGTATCAATTAATATTCAAAGAAAATAATTCTTTGTGTTCCAATTAAAAATAAGCTACCATATATAAAAACATTGGCTTAAATCGTATTCTACTGTTTACACTTTAGACATCGAAAAATCAATTTTCTCGTATTGCTTATTTATTTTCTTTCCAATATTTCAATCTAAAAATTTCTGATTTTAAAAAGATTAATTTTTTCTCCAATCTTAAAAAGTAAAGGCTAACTACTAATTATCAACTATTTTATAGAACGATGCTCATAAATTTATAATTAAACTTTAGATTATTAAAATACTTATTTAAAAGAAAATATTTTTAGTATTTGACTTGCTTCAGAAACTTTGATCAGATAAATAATTATTTAAATTTTTAAGCTAATTATGTTAACTTTGATAGTGTAAATTATTTATATTTTTTAAAATCAAAGGATGCGTTTTTTTATTAATTGACTCAGTAATAAAGAAAATAAAATAAATTTCATAAATGCTTCTTAATTAAATTATTTTGCAGAGAATCGCTTAAAGGAAATAGAACATTAGACTGAATGTTCTATGAATTTAATTAACTATTTAATTAAACTATTTAAAAATTATTGTTATCCTGATCCACTTACTGCAACTGTATTAAAAGTTATTTCTAAATATATAAAATATCAAATACATATATACTTTTATTCTGAGTTTGATACATTTTTTCTCTTAATGAACAAAAGACTGAAAAATTTAATATGCTTATTTTGATACCAAATTTGTTTGCTTGTAATACATACTTGAAGAAATTAGTAAACAATGTGTATAAAAATAGTAATTTCTGGCTTGTAAAATGAAATTTTATCAAGCCTTGTGTGTTTTTCATAAAACCCTTGGTGACCATTGGATTATTGGGTCCACTCTAAGGATTACAATACTTCATCAAAAAATATATCAGGTAAAGGCATTGACAATCTACAACTACATAAGTTGATTGCCCGCTCCTTATAAGCTTCTTTGGATTCCTAGACTCAAGTTAGATTTCCCTCGTGGTGTTAAGAAGACAATGATGGAAAAATCATTCTTGTCAGCTTTATGAATAATAAAGCTCGGTTAATGTGAATGTCTGAAAAGAATGTTTTAGGCTCTGAAAATACTAAACAATGATACATTTATTTTTGTGAGTATGCAAGTACTTCAGTCATCAATTGTTCTCAATATATCAAGAAATTCTTTATGCAAAAATTTTCAACAAAATATTTATTCTATGAATGCTTCTACAACAAACTGCAATTCATGCAATATACTACAAACCCAAAAGAAAATTCGAACGTAGAGTTATTTTTACACATTTTTTTTTTTGTAATCAATTATAGATATAGTTACAAAATAAACATTATAATAGACGATTTTATATCTTTCAGTAAACCAAACTGAATAATTACATAAATATTACTACCAAACTATTTAGTATAAGCAAAATTAATTTTATTCTTCTATGATTTTATATTTCATTTTTACCTATAATTATCGTGAATTTTGTAAAATAGACCGAACAAATAATGTTGTGAATTCCTTTTACTACACATAAAACAAATAAAAGATACAAAATTGATTTTGAATGCGTTAATAAAACATTTTTAATAATTGAAATAGAACGAACAACAATTTTTTAAAACTCTTTTCTTAATGTTCATCCATACATATTTATTGGAACCTCTTATCTTAAGATTTTCAAACTGTCAACAAATCCACAAAACATTGTCGAATCTACAATTTTAAAGTTTAAGAATAATAATTTTATCAACCAATTACTATGGTATTGCTTTTCGTATGTTAATATGCAATTATCTGTTCATATATATCTATATATTCTATGAAGCTTGGTTATTGCAATAATTTTATTATTATTGTTATAGATTTACTATAGCATTCAGAAGCATTCTTGCGTATTTAATAGGCTCATTATCTGCTCACGTATATCTGTTACTTGCCTACTCAATCAAAAACCGGATCTACTTTTAGGCACTTTAAATATTACAAATAATTGCTGTTAACAACCAACCAGCTTTAAATTATTATCAAATTCGAGGATCTAGTGTCAAATTTGGGAGATAAGTATGATTACAGAGAGCGATAATCACTGTCAATTAATGAACTCTTGTAACTCTCAAGTTTAGGCTTGGGGATGATATAGGCATTTATTAAGTTACTTATAAACTACATACTTGATATTTAGAAATTGTTTCAAAAATTATTATTTAATTGTACATTTAGTGTTACACCAGTATTTTTTCATCCAAGCATTTAAAACTAGTGCAAAAAATTTCTGACATCGACTGTTTAAATAATAAATATCGAATTTCTGAAAGTATTTAAAATTTGCCAAATTATGCAACTTAGAATAAGCAGTTTGGAATTTTCATAGAGAAAACTTAAAGATATATTCCAAAAATCCAAAAGATACTAGCATAAAATGATACATTAATATGTAACTACTTTATTCATTTTATGCTTTTGAGTTTATACTATCTTTTTTGTTCCACAACATGAATACTAAGATAACATTATACGAGTATTGATAGGTTTATTTGTTACATGAATCATAAATTCAGGATCTGTAATTCCAATAAGAACTGTTGGACTAATTTTTTCGTAAAATCAAGTCATAATATAATTAGAAAATTAGAAACAATTCTTAAATTTAAAATAACATTTAATTAAAAAAATAACATCAGTATATATGTTTTCATTAAATACTGATTGATAAGTTATTGATAAGAACATGGGAGGAGAAAAAAGAAACATTTATTGAACCAAACTTGAAAATGAAAGGTAAGAAAAAAATATGCCTTTATTTAATGTAATTATGATTAGACTTAAATTTCTTTTCTTAATGGTAAAAGAATAACGTATTTAAACTATCATGTCTGAAGGATACATCTACGACATTTACAATAAAAATGTTCTGAAACTCTTGTTTAATTTTTCTTCTTTCTTTCTTCTTTTAGAATGAATGTGCTTATTGCAACCCTAGAACCTTATTAAACACGGTAAGTTGTTAAATTGTAAAAGAAATGTTCTCTCTTTTAAAAATTAAACACTGGATTTTTATTGAAAAATTTTATAATGTGCATAATTTGTGTCAAAAATCCACGACTGTTTTAAGTTTCCTAAAGAATTTAAGTATGTAACACTTCCTTTATTTTAATGTATAAAAGAAAATGCCTTAAAATTAGGAGAAAATGTTTATATCATTCGAAGAAAGAAGGTTTATATCATTCATTTAAGAAGCAAACAATTTCATTAAATTGTTTGCTTCTTAAAGTTACGACAAAAAGGGAAAATTAACTTTTTTTTACAATTATGTAAAATAAACTTAATACGAGTACAATAATAATTCTTTTTTAAGTTTCAAAATACAAACACTTAATAAAAGTAAAGTAACATTTTCTTTAGAACCCTTATTATTTTATTTTTCTTGGATTTTTCATAAAATATAATGCTACTATTTAGGGCTAAATTAAAAAGTATCTCTTTATTTAGTTTTTTACTAACTGTTGTGAATAAATGGGTATAAATGCATGATTAAAAAAGGCACTTTTTTATTTCACTGACGTAGGCGATAAATTTGCCAAAAATAATACAACCGCCACCAAGCAGAATGTTTTAAATTGAACGTAAGCAAAAATGTGTAAAAGGGGAGGTTCATGAATTTCGGCCCCCAAACACATTTTTCACTTTTCCAATTTTAATAAAATATGAATTTCTACGCTTCTAATGGTGCAAAAAGTATCATTCTACGTGCAGAAAAGTATTTTTAATAATTTTTTGAAAATGTTTTACCACCTGTTCAAGTCTACTAAACACATTACTAAAAACCATTTTTCTCAAAACTAACATTTTTACCCTATAAGGAACATTTGTTCCTAAACTAATGCATTTAACAGCTTATTACTTTGCATAATTAATAATTACACTCAAGTACATACTTTAATCGAGGGTTTTTTCAAAATATCCTAACTTAATTTATAGCATTAAACATCATGAAATTTCACTGTTTTTGAAAAAAAAATCAGATTTGTGCAAAAAATATCTCTTTTAAAAATAACTAGACATCCTATCCACAAAATATCTGATTAAAGTATTTATTATGGTTCAAAGATTATCCAGTAAAAAAATTAGAGATTTTCATTCAATATAGAATGTTTATAAATATTCCTTAAAAATACCTATTTTTAACATTACTGAGATACATATCCTTTTTCGTGAACCTATCCCCTAAAGCAATATTAAAATATTTATGTCTCTGCAGTAAAATATTTTTTAAAACTCATTTATTAACATTTTTTTAATCTGTATATTGCATATTGACGCCAATAAAGTATGCTTAGCAAGAATTTCACCGACGAAATGGAAAAGTATCGAAAAAAATTATAAATGAATGAAGTAAAGCATAAACTCCATTATATGGTGTAAGAGGTCTTTTGTGGTGGAAATAAAAAAAATAGAAGATAATCTTAAATTTAAAGAAAAACATACATTGATTAATTATAAAAGCTCACTGTGAATCTGACACGTTCGTTTTTTAAGAATTGTACATTAATCCTAATCATAAATGATCAATTTTCATTTTTCAAACAGAAGTGACGTATTTATTTATTCCATTGAAATAGTCTCCTAATTATATTAATCTTCATTTCTTTGATCCAAAAATCATAATTTATTAAAGCTTTAAGAAAAAATAAACAGTATTTATAAATTCATATTAAATAGGAAATTAAGAATACTATATAATCTAATTAATTTTCATAAAAATGCTAAATTTTTAATTGATATAGAAGAGTTGCTTACACGAAGATAAATCGTTTGCAAAACAATTTGAAAACAAAGATTATTCTTCTTAGGCAAAAAGGCTTAAAAAGCCTACTTTGAATTCATTAAATCCTTGATTGCTTTCACTTTTTACTATGGATCCTTATCATTTCGCTTTACTATCAAAGTACCCGGTTGTTGAAAATGATCTAATTTGAATATGGAAATTCCTTCATTTATTAGCGCATTTTAAGTGCAAAATTTTCTCTCGTAAAAAGAGAATATAAATGGATTTTCCCTCCTGAAAGTTTTCTTTTACTTTCTTAGGACAACAAATAAAGAATAAGAATTTAGAATAATAATAAGACGAGGCAGTTTTGCGTTTTAGAAATTCAATTATTGTCTTATTCAATGATATATCAGAGTAAAATATATTTTTAAGAAGATGATTGGAAAGGCTTTTATGCTCTCATCAAGTGATAAGTTTCTAGAACTTTCGCTGTTATTGCTTCAATCCTTTTATTATGTACGAAGGATTATGAAAATAAAACGATTTATTCTGAAAAAAAAAATTCTGAAAGAAAAAATAATATTCTTTAAAATGTGACTACTCGTACTTCAGGAAACTTACGAAATATAAGTAAATTTTTTTTTATATTTCACTATTCTATATAGCCTACAGAATTAAACTTACGAAAATTGTATCTGAATTTTACTGGAAAGTTTCTGCAGTAGACAGAAAGACTTTTGGATTATTTTTTTCAAATACCTTATAGCTAAATATTTATTAAATTATGTATAAATTAATCGTACCATTTAACACATTTAAAATATTTTGAAAGTGAAAAACATTTAAGAACCTTTAATTCACCCCCCCCCCTCATTTTTATTTTAATATGTAATTGTAAACTTTTACTTATTACTCTGTCAATATATATATATATATATATGTGTGTGTGTGTGTGTGGTTTTTGCAATAAATTAAATAATATGTATTTGCAGATATAAAAGAATAAGCTACACAATTATTATTGTCTATATAATTCTTGAATTATTAGAATATAAAATAAATTTAAATAGCTTTCAAAATTACTATTGTCATAAATGGTTAAGATGTTACCATGTTTTTATATAAGATTAGATTGAGCAACATTGACTGAGTATTGAGAACGTCATTAGTACAAAAACAGCTACGAGAGAATTCCAGAAAAAATCATGTGATTAACACCTGTGCATTAATTACTGCCATTTCAAAGATACTTTAGTAGTGAAACGGTATTTAATACCGGAAATAACATTTTTTCTTACAGTTCTCCATTCATTTTATTAAACAGTAAATTCACTTCTGACATACCCTGGAATCGTATGTAAGCTGGGTGCTTCAGGTCCGGACTACATTTTTTATAGACGATAATGCGCAGCCACACAGAACTCGCATTGTTGGTGAATTTACTAAATGAGCTGATATTCGCCATTTGGATTGACCCCGGGTCTCTCGATCACAATTCTATTGAATATGTTTAGGAAGGTCAAGGAAAAGCAATTTCCCAGTGTAGCTCTCCTCCCAGGACCTCTCCGGAATTAAAAGTCCCATTTTTGGAAAAATGGGCTTTGTTGCCCCAAATACTTAATGACATTCTTATAAACAGTATGGCAGCTCTTTGTGAGGCTGTATAGCAATTTACAGTGGCCACACTCTATATTAAACAAACCGTTCCCGAGTTTAATGCTCTATCTCTGATTCTTGATTTCACACTTTTGATTAATTCTCAAATAAAATCTTTTCCATATTGTTATGTTGCTGTATTCCTCCTGACATTGTAATATGTCTCTATCCCAAATTTAAATAGTACATCAGTTTTCTCAAAAATTTATGTTTGTGACCTTAATTTGGGAATTGAGCGTATGATTCGATCCCTATCAAGGGTATTATCAAGCCTTAATTCAGTAAAACAGAAGCTACAAAGAAGAATGATGTAGTCTTTCACAAGAAAATAAAAAAAAATACTGTATCATATCTTGCATAATATGTTGCAATTTTATGGGGAAAACATATATCATTAATCACAAGAACTTCTGTAAAACTGTAATTATTGTTTCAGGGAATGCGAATGATTATTCAAAGAATTCGCAAACTTATTTTTGAACTTTTTGTTTCCTTTTCGAATTCAGAAAAGTGTGAATTAGTACATATGTTCTACATTTTTGTTAGATTTGTCTTTATTAACTCTGATTAAATGAAATATATTAATTTTAAATTTATCATTTCACTTTTTTTTATATAAATGCTTAACGTAGCCATGAACAGAAATTTCTGTAAAATTTGATGCTTATACTTAAAAAGACGTTAATTTCAAGAGCCCCGCGTGTTATTATAGTTCTACGAACCTTTGGAATTATGAAAGTTTAATTCTGTTTCATTCCATGTAAAACCGAATTAATAAATTAGTGTTAAAGCAATTTTAACATTTCAAACTGTACATTAATACGTAATTTACAGAGATGATTAATTCTTTTGTTTTCCTTATTTTTTCAGATGAAAAACTGTACCGATACTGCTGTAAGTTATAATCTTTTTTTTCTTCAAATATTAATACTACAGAAAAATGGAATTACTTTTTCAGTACTTCTACAGGATTAAAATCTACAAATGCATTTTTAACTTATTGATTATCAATTCAAAGAGAACATTTCTAGGTTTCAGTTCAAGGCATATTTCTTCTTAGAAAAATAAGTTTTCGGTATTCATTAATACACAAAAACAAGGAATGTTTTTTAAATTTAGGATAACAGTATTTTTTTGCAATATCTTTTATGCCAATAGTATTCGTTTGATAAATATTTTACTTAAAGATTTAATAAATTAAATTTTTCAGGATGGTATTCCAAATAATATGTGGACACAAGTCCAAAAAAGATGCATTCTCAGAACGTGCCGTCAGGTAAGAAATTAAAAAGGTTTGACATTAATATGTTATATATAATCCTAAGACATAAATACTTTTGTATTATTATTTCATCTCCAGCTGTCAAAAATATAAAAGAATGTCGAAGCATTAGAAATAATACATAACGTATAATACTACTTTGCAAATATTTGACTTTTTTTTCGTTACAATCAATTTTAAAATATTCATAAATAAAATTCATACAAATAATTTCATCGTAAGTCCAAAATGGATCACTATTACTGCTGTCAAAGTATTTTATTTTATAGAAAACTTTTACATTGTTCTTATTCTAAAACTTTTCAAAAATTAAGAATTTCACAAATTTCTTCAAATTTAAAATTTTTATAAGGCATCTAGACGTATAAAGTAGAATTTCCTTAAGTTTTAAAATTACTTATTGCGTTTTGTTTTCTTGTAAATATCCGTAGCTTTCTGGTAGCTGAGTTAAATTCTCTTTCGTCATGATACAAGAGACAAAGGCATTTTAATAATATTAGTCATTTAAAATATTACAATAATACACACAAGAACCAATATTTTTTCTTTAATGGGGAGGGGTATATAGTATATGTATATAGTACTTAATTTACGTATATAGTATAAAAAAGTAATTACGTGCCACTGAAGAACAATATCGAAGTACAAAATTAATGCATCTTAATGTAATTATTTTTATTCACAAAGGAAATTTAAATATCTGAGTAAAATCATAATGGACCACATTCAATTACTAAAAGAGTAAAACTCTTTCTACTGTATATAAATATAGCTTTTCATATATATGTATACAGTATGAACTATTTGTTTCATATGTATTTATTTTTTGGTCAGTGTTTGTTTTTAATTTCCGAAGATAATTTTATTCATAACTTAGTTATAAATCAGTGTTATTAATTGTGAATTAAAAAGAAAGGACACAATATGTAAAATTCTTATAATTGTTGAAACTATATAATTTCCTTATTATTACTACAATTTTTACTTTTTATTGTGATGTAATGTGCAAATATTTAATCAAAAAATGAAAATAATTTTGACCACAGAATTTAGATGATGCTTTGAAATAATAGTCAAAAGAATGTAATTTTGGAATATCTCTGAATTATTACATTTGACAAGCTTTTCTAAATTTTAGCGTTCGTAAATAGGGATTCAATTATGAAATCTTATAAAAGTATTAAGTTACTTATAAATTTTTAAACTGCTAAATAATCTTGTAATTTATTGATGGTGATAAAAAAAAATGGCGAAAGAGAAAGAAACCATTCAAATTAGCAAATTAATAACTATCTAATACAACATGAACTTTTTGTTAAGCTTTAATCATTTTTCCACCAAACTTCATTTATTTCTGTCAAAATATTTATTTACTTTTTTTTAATATTTAATTTAACATCACGGTTTCTAAAATTTTACAGAAGGCATTTATATGCCTAAAATTTGCAGCAAAAACTTTTTTTTTAAAAAAAAGGACATTACAGTAAGTATTTTTTTAAAAAAGAAATTATCGCAATACATATAAAAATATCAATTAGAATAATTATATTTGAGAGCTCTGCAACACACTATATAAAAAAGGCACAATCTAAGTTTATATTACTTATCAAATATAAATTCTCAAGATCGCAACTAATGAATATTTATGATTAAGCACCATTTCGTATTAAACGTTTTAAGAAAAGTGATATTTGATACGTACTTAAAACTTAATCATTAACAGCGTATGAAAATAAAATTCTGCTACACGAGACAAAACTACCCATTTTCTTAACCATCCTAAAATATAAAAATCAAGTTTGACTTGAACAATATTATCATAATAATAAGTACTTAACAAAGGTCATTAATTGAATAGGAGAATTCTCGTATTTAATGCGTAAGATCGACCTCAATTTTAAAAATACAGCAACTAATCTCATACATGGAATTATATTCAGTTCTAAAACACATTAGTAAAATAAATGACTCGCTCCTTTGAGAAGTAGATTAAGAAATAAATAGTTTGATTTCGCTAAACCGTAAAAATATAATGAGAATTTATTTCAAAAAATTTGAAGATTATTACTCAAACGAAAAATAATCAAATTTAGGAATTTATACTTTCAATCCCGTTAATTATCATGAAATAATACAGAAAATATAATAATGCTTTTTAAACTTTGCATTGTAAGCAAATGAAATTCTAATTCAATCATAAATTAATTACATGTACAGCGTAGTTTTTTTCAGATTACAAAGGATGATTTGTCTTGCAAATTATCTTAATTTTTTTTTGAAATGTTGAAATGGACAAATAAATAGCAGTAATTAAAATTTTCCTCCTTCTTTGTATTAAATGTATTCTTTAAAACACCAGCGTGAAAAAAATCCCAACACCAAGAAAACATTATTCCAGAGTTATGAAATTTGGACAGTTTCAATTGTTTAGTTGACTTGTTTAATTGATTAAATTTTCAAGATCACAGCTTACTTTAAGCTCAAGAAAATGCATTTCTAATGTGAAATGCTGTTACATTAATAGCCGGTGTAACCTCCAGAGTTTTGAATGCAAGCGTACCGAATGTCCGTTTTTGGTATGGAGTACCATGCTTGTTGTACTTTTGCCAACATTGAGAGGGCCGGTGCTGGCTGTGAAAGAATCATAAGTTGCCATGAAATTATATCCCATACATGCTCAATTGGAGAAATATATGGTGATCTCGCAGGCGAAGGTAACATATCAATAATCTGTAGAGCAAGTTACGTTACAACAGAGGTGTGAGGGCGAGCATTATCCTGTTTTAAATCCCTCCCTTGAATGATGTTCATGAATGGCAGTATTATAGGTTGAATTACCAGACTGACATACAAATTTGCAGTTAGAGGGCATGGGTAAACCACAAGAGAAGTCCTTTTGTCATAGGATATTTCTACCCAGACCATGACTCCAGATGTAGGTGCAGTGTGTCTTGGTCGCAGACAGTTTGGTTGCAGAGGCATTCTTCTAGCCTCCTTCTGACCAACACACGATCATCACTGGCACCAAGGCAGAACCTGCTTTCATCAGAAATCACAACAGATCTCCACACCGTCTTCCAATAAGCTCTGGCATGACACCACTAACATTGCTAACGGCAATGGCTTGGAGTGAGTGGAATGCACGCTACAGGGTGGCTGGCTCTGAGCTGTCCTTGAAGTAACCGATTTTAAACAGTTCGTTGTGTCACTGTGGTACCAACTGCAGCTCGAAATTCTACCGCAGGCGCAGTACGGTGCGCCACAGTCGTACGCCGAATACGGCTTTCTTCCCTCTCAGTAGGGCCACGTGGCCTGTTTTTATTTGAAAGAATAAATAACCTTTCCAAATCAATTTCAAACATTTTAAATTACGAATAACAAGTCCACAAATATTTACATAATTATTCTTCCTATAAAGCAGAGAAGTTGCCTTAGGATTCCTCAAATTCTTTTTTAGGACACCACATTAGGTATATTAGAATAAGTTTTCAACTCTGATGATCCAAAAATGAAAAATAATTTTTATACTACAATATGTAAAAAAGAGGAAAAAATTGAATAGCGACATGTAGATAACATGAATTTAAAAATGTTTAATATGTATTATCTATTTTTGTACATAACTAAGTTATGAATTCTGAATTTTAAACATAAAACTCTGACTTTACTTTTAATTTTACTCTTTTCAGCAACACCCAAGTCAAAAAATTCTTCCAACTTTATTTCCAATTGAAGCAGTTCGAATGAAATCTGAATAGGAGTTTTTTTCCTGGCACCAGTGAAATATGTCTTACTTTATTTATCTTTAAATCAAAATTGAATTTTTTGTTTCCTTTATTTTTTTCATGAATCTTATACAAATATAAATATCTGTGCTTGTAAATTAAATAAAATATTGGTAGCTTAGATGCTTCAATTTCCTAAAAATGGCTAATCATGTTTTGTAAATATCCTGTCCTATATTTAAGAAAATAAACTATTTAAATAATAATCGACAAGAAAAATTATCACCAGACTATTCATAAGTCTATGCATTTGTAAAAAATAATTATTTGCAAGATCCATTGAATGAATTTATATTACAGTTATTTTATTATATAATTAAAATTTAATTTAGTTTTGTGAACTTAAAAAGGATTTTAAGTAAAGTAAACAAATTTTTTAAAAACTTACAACTAACATTCATTGAAATAACTAATGAATAAAAAAAGAATAGTCTTTAAATTACGAAAACATATTCATTACACGAGTTCTGATGATAAAATAGAACAAAATAAACACACTATATAATGATTTTTTAAAAGCCTATTAGCCTGTGTTTGTTTTTTGTAAAAAAATCCTTTGATGCAAGCACCTTCCATTCATTTCTCAAATTTGAAATTACAGTTTTATTTTGATATTTTGCAATCAAGATTCTTTTTTATTAAAAATAAAACAATCTAGCTAATTAAAAGTTATATGAAAGACAGGAAATAATTTTGCTATATATTTTAAGAGATTCATAAATACGAAAATCACATTTTCTTAAAAAGTTTTGATGAGTTTTTTCATACTGTTTTTGCAATTAAGATATTATTAATACAACGGGAATACGCATTAAAAATAATTACTCTTTTTAAATGTAGAAATTTTGAAGACTTATATTTTCGTTGATTCAGTTGCTGAAAACTTTGAAAATATTTTTTTTACGTATTAACGTTTAAAATACTTTTATTATAAAATAAAATATCATACTTTATATTTTATGTGTTAGAATGAGGCAAAAGGAGAAAGCTTAAAAGTTATCTCATTTTTTTAGATTCGAATAATTTAGCTATCAAAGTTCAACACCAATTATTGAACATAAGATTAATAATTTGGACAAAAAATACTTTAAATACAAATAATACTGAAAAATATGTAAATTACTTATTTTTTTTTCAGATCATTTTCAATACAATAGATGAAGAATTAAGGAAAGTCAAATGAAAACACTTGATTAAAAATATTTTTTTCTTTGTAATGGAAACTCTAAACACAATGAAAAATAAAGTTCAAAAATTAAAGTAAAATATAGATTAATTTTAATTAATTTTGCAACACTAAAGAAGTAAAATTATTTCTTTAATTTACGTTGCCTTCTTGAATGCATTATTATTAAAATTTTATAAAGTTTTCTATAAGAAACATTAATTCAAAATAAGATTGATTAATCTGGCGATTATATAAAAAAAACTGCCTTCTGTGCTGGTTTTTTTTCTTAAAATTTCTTTGTTGTTTGATCTCAATTTTTTTTCTATACACAAATAATATAATATTTTTGTGGTGTTTTTTTTCGTTATATCTCTTTATTGTATTATACAACAAAAAGTTAGTATAAAGATCTGAAATACTTCATTATTACAAAAACAAGTTAAATTTAGCTGGTTATTTTTCCAATTTTAACCGTTTCTTATCAACTACTGTTTACACATTAAGTTCTTTCTACTAAAAGTGAAAAGTAATTTGGAAATCGATATTTAAATTATGTTTCATGGTATGTGAAAATCAATACTAAAGTTAATTTGATTTATTTATTTATATTACATTATTCAACCAGCAAAAATTGTATAAGAGGAAGTCCTTTTCTCCACTGTGACTGGGTGTCTCTTCCTGTACATGTAGATAAGTAGGTGGGATGAAAAACTTGTTTTCATTAAATTAATATATATTTAATTATAAGTGGGTGTGGACTTAAGTTAATTCTTTCTGTGTTCATTTGTTCTTACTAATTTCTTCTAGTTTATTACGTATTATCCTTCATTTATCTTATCAACGTAGGGAAAAAACAGTCAATTTACCCCATTTTCAACTTACAACAAATGAGAGATCATGGCTACTTTAGAAAATTCTAAGAATTCGAGTGTTAGAGTGACAAGTATCGTAAAGTGCTTTTAATAGCAAAATTTGTTCTAGATTTCAAAGGATTAGCACAGCTGGATTTACAAATTTTAAATTTAATTGTAAACACACTATACTCAAAGTTAAAATTTGAATTTCTCAGTAAAAGTAATTATTAACGAAACTTACCTACACATACAATAGAGAAGAAAAAAACACAATTCAGAGAAAAATTTAGTGAGAATAGGATAAGTTGCTTTCAGAGAGATAAAACAAAATTGCTAAAAAGAAAAAATAAAAACATTAATCTTCATTTTCATCCTAGATATATAGATAGAAAATTATTATAAAGCTACTTAAAACAGCAATACCCAACTTGCGGCCCACCGGACCTTTTTAAGTGACCCGGCTATGGGCCATTGCTTTGAGAAATTCATTTATTTATGAAAATTTGGTAGGAAATTCTTTGTCAAAAAATGAAATATATCAATTTTGCTTTTTAGGTGTGGATGTGGTATGGGTGCGAATTGATTTTTTTTCCTGATAAGTGATAATAGAAAACAGTGGAGTAGCGACCATTTTACGAGCGTTACTAATTTTTAACTATCTTTCATATCACGTTAGTGAAAAATATTCGAAGAAAGTAGATTGTTTTAAGACGATTGGGATGTTGACTATTTTGTAGAGAAAAACAAGCATGGTTCAGTAATTGTGTGATTTGTCACGAAAGTGTATTTAAAAAATAAACATGAATCGTTCAATGACCCTTTTCCTAGAAGATCTCTTTCAAGAGATGATATAAATAGGCTTTCTTGAATAATCTTTACAACAGCAAAAAAGTGTTTTGTCGGTGGTAATGTCACAGAGATAACAAAGGCACCCTATGAAATTTTCTTTTATCATTGGTAATCATATAAAACCGCTTACTGATGCAGAAATTATGAAAGAGTGATTCTTAAATGCTTTCAATTTAGAAAAAATTCAGTGACAAAAATATAAAATATAAAAAATAATAATTAAAAAAGCAAAATAGGAGTTTTAATATTTTGATTAATACTCCCCGTTTTAAATTTTCTATGCTATCTTGATCTTAAAGCATTTCTCCCCTCCCCTCCATTAATCCTCCTATTGCCGCCCATGTGAAATAGCCATCATATATATGCGACTCGTGTGAAATAGCTAACATACGTATGCGGCCCGGCAGAAAAAAGGTGGAATACCCCTGATTTAAAGTTTTCGATGTTTGAATGATTTGTTAAAAATGAAAATAATTATAAAAATAAATGACTTACAATAAATGTATTGCAGTAATAAAAATTACACATATTTTTATCACTGGTTCATTTAAAATGATTAACTATATGCATTATTTTTTCTTCTGCGATGAACAAATTCCTGGTCATTAGTGGAGAATATAATTAACATAAATATTTTAACATACAATTATAATAATAAACATTTTCATATTCCATGTCCATATCTAAATATGTATTTAATGATGTGCAAGTACTTTGCATGTTATGAAAATAATAATTGATTGAAGCCGATTGGAATATTTTTAAGTCAATTTTCTCCTAAACACATTGTAAGGGATACCAAATTCTAATGAAGAAGTTTCTAGTTATCGGAAAAAAGTATCAAGTTCAAATTTTTAACACTTTAAAATAACTTTTCGATGTTTCATTGTACGTTTAGGCTATATCATTAAGTCTCTTAGTTCAGTTCAGTCAATTAATTCTTAATAAATATGGAATTTTAAGCAAATTTAAGATAAATGTTTTAATGCTATCGCACCAGTTTGAAAAATAAGTTTACTTTTAAAGCAGACAATGTGCGGCATAATGAACATAAAATCAAAAAGAATAAAAATTACCATCTTGCAAATTTACAAAAAAACAAGCATATAAATTTACAAACACAAAAATATCAAAACATAAATTTACAAACACGCATACAAACGTCAAGCTTAAAAACTTACAAACAAACAAATAAATATCGGATATAAGTTGATAAGCTTACGAGCAAAGAATAAATGTACTAACTGTCAAATATACAAACTAACATATAAGACATAAGCGAGCAAAAAACACAAACATCCTATTTTTTTATATGCTTTTCCATATTTTATCTTCTGTGCATACATTCTCAAAAATAAGAAACAGTTTTTTTTCTTTCAACCAAAAAACAAAAACAGATAAATAGTGAAACCTTAACTTTCCGATTTATACATTTTATAAAAAAAAGAATGCTATTGGAAAGTAACACGTATAATGATTCGAATTTAGTCAAAATATTTGTTTTAAAAAGTTTATTCTCAAGAGAAAGTTCGAAACGGCATGGAAGTGAAAGTTTTAAAATTATCAATCACGCGATCGTAATGGAGCAGCGTCAATAAAATAATCCTTCACCAATGTGATGAAGCTCGAAGTAAACAAGCATCTTCACTCTCAAGGCGTAGATAAACAACATAGCAGCGCGAATCATCAGTGTATAGATCATTCGCTTAAGATAGAATTCCGTAGGTACAAGAATGCTACGAATCAGCTTATTGAGGGAAATTCCTCGGTTTCATAGACCAAAAACAATCTAAAAAGTAAGGGAGAGGCATGGATAAGACAAACAACATCCCCGTTTTCTTGTTTACCACATAACATACCAAACATACATTCTCCAAAAAAAGTCTGGATACAGACGTGTGTATTTGGACAAAGGTCCACACTTAATGACCGCACAGCGTGAGGTGTAAATATATGAAAAGTTCAGTATGTCACTTTGAATTATACACAGCTATAGTAAATAATTTATAAAAGAAAAATTATGAAGATTAGTTGTGATATGAAAATAAACGTATTAAGGTATCCGATTACTTACAACAATTTTTTTTTAAAAATGGAGGTATAGGGATTTTTTTGTGGTTTTTAGATTTGTTTAGTACATTTTAAGAAAAATATGCTAAAATTAAAAAGATAAAAAGAAATTATTATTACTAAAATGAGAAAAAATTGGTAAAAATTTACAAAAAAATATCATAAACGGGGTCCACTCTGTACCAAAAGTTTATGAACAAATTTTCAATGTTTCAATTCTGATGTATTGATATATTATTCATTTTTGAAATGATCTTCAAGATAAGAGATATTTTAATTTTTACAAAAGCTAGAACACTTTATCTTAGTTATTATATGAAATTGCTTAAAATAACAGTGGTTATATTAATATACTTTTTAATAGTGTACATTTTGTAATAAAACAGTGATTTATAAATCTGATGGTTAAAACACTTCTACTATTATACAGAACATACACAAAAAGTTAATTTCTTTTGAAAATTCTTTGAGCAACCTCTGTCCCCGTTTGAGCATTTTCAAAAAACACATTTGGAGTAAAACGCGTTTTAAAGTATGACATCTTGCTTAAAGTAACGGCATCTGCTTTTACTAAAACACTTGTAGCTTTGGTTCTAGTGAACAGAAAATAATAAACTTGATATTTTTCTAAAGTTAATAAGATGGTATATAAAAAAAGTACAAAAAAATTGTCAATTTTTGGCAAAATTCACAAATTTAGGGTAAACGGATACCTTAATTAGTTTTCGGCTATTAATTAAAAAGTAAATACTAAAAGTATATATATCGTATATATTTTTAGCGAAGTATATGAATGAAGTATATTATTACAATAATAAAAAATAGTAATTAGTTTTCGGCTATACTAAATATAAAAAGTAAATGCTAATAATATATTTTACAAAAAAAAAATTATTATTATTATTAAAAAATGCGATCATAGAGGAAGATCTTAAAAAAATAAGTAGCACAAGGTAAACAAAATATTTTAATAATAATATTAAATTTTAAACGTGTATTTATAAATATATACATATATTGCATATTGTCTCTCCAAATTTTTTACTGTATCCTTAATGAACTCTTCTGAAACATAACGTTGTATAAAACATTTTCTTAAATATTCTCAGATGTACACTACTGAATTACATTAACTCTGAATTTACATTTAATGATAAAACATAATTAGTACATTATCTGGAGAGTAACCAACATCAAATTCTTATTCTTAAATAGCAGTGAAAAATCTGAACATTCGTAATACTCAATACACAATAAGAAATGGAGCACTTATTTTCCATTTTTTCTCCAGCTGTGCACTTAGATGGTCCACAGAAATGCTTCTTATGTTTTTGGCATATTGAGGTTAAAAATACTCATTTCTTCAAAAAAAAGTATAGTTTTTAAGCTTTGTTATTTTTTTAATCATTTTTATAATGAATTTATACAACTTTTTATTTCATTTCATCTAATTTTTCAACTGCCGAATGGGCTAAATTTCTGAGACGTCATAGTCACGTGACAACCGCAATCACGTGTTTCCAACCAATAAGTTCATGCACTTTCCCGTTGTTGAATACAATTCGGTATCTTGCTGGTTCGTCGAAAATTTTCATAAGTCAATTAAATCAAATCAAATAACAACTTCCATTTAACTTAACAAACAGACTTTAATGAGCTATATATATTATTACCAATTGTTAGTTGGTTCAAAGCTGGATATAGAGTCAGCAAATCGCTTCAAGGGGTACATCCCATCTAGTGGGTGTAAACACTTGAAACAAATATAAGTGGGGAGAATTACAACAGTTTTCTGGCGTAAGTTATGATTCCCAAGGGCCGATGAATTGGGGTTTTAACACCTGTTGGAAATTTTTGCGTTTTAGAGAAGATTTATTTTCAGAAGTGCATATTTATCAACAATACAAACGCACAGAAGTAAACATTGTGTATCTGATATAAAAATACACGTATGATATTAGAAGATTTGTTTTAATTTTAAAAAATGTTTTGAAGAATATCCTTACCCAGTTATTAAATTTGAAATTGTACCTAAATTTTACAATTACAGTAGAACGTCGTTTATTCGAATCAATTGGGACCGGACACCGTTCGGATACGCGATTGTTCGGATACCCGAAAACCGAATGCGAGCCATGCAGTATATGAAACTGGACACTATAGCAAATATTGAAAATTATTGGTGGTTGAAGAGAAAGCAAAACAGATGCAAAATGTCGCAATTTTACCTTGATTGTGGGAAATAATCACTTATTTTTCGCTGAACCACTGTACACCTTCGTTTTTTCAATGCAAGGTATTTGATTCTCTTCAGCAGCAGTAGCTGAGTAGGACAGCACTCTGTTGTTCATACCACTCCATAGCTGTCTCTAACGCAGAAACGCGTCAGCATTTGATGGACCCTTGCTACTTTCGTTGTGGTTTTCCCCGTGTTCATCCGTTTCATCGTCGACAGGGTCGAATTCTTCTTGCACGGAAGTCACAATCTCGTCATCATTTAGCATTTGAAATCCACAGTCTTCTGCAACGCATGCCATCCAGGTTTCTACATCATCAAAACTCAGCAAAAGAGCACGTTTACACCCCCCTCACTTGGAAACAAACTTACCTAATATTCCGCGCAGATGTTTACCAAATCACACACAGCTGAAATCCCCTAAATATCCTCAAGTTGTTTTTTCCCTTCACTTTTGGCCTCACAGGAAACGACTGTTGAGCATTGCACTGTTCGAAAACGTATCCGGACTTTGGTTCGGATATTTGACGCTCCGGATAATAAACGTTCGGATAAACGACGTTCTACTGTAGAACAACAAACCAAGTATATGTCAGTCTTATATTTCAATGGAGAACACGTAATTACATTTATTATGTGACCATCATGAACTTAGCTCATTAAATTTACTTAATAAATGATTAATATCATATCTTATATTGATTAATAATTAACATCGCTTTCACAATAAATAGAGAAACTAATAAAAAAGTTTTTACAATTTTAAATCACTTTCATGTTATTAGGATAGCACTTTATTTGACACTCAACTCTCCAAACTTACTCACAATGCTAACTCAAGAACTTTGACCTCGACCTATTTAATTTGCATCCCCCCCCCCTAAACGACGAGTTAACAGGACCCAAACCTATGAGTCAGCGAAAACTAAACTGGCCAAGAGTCTACTTTCATGACCACTCAGGCTACCATGGCCAGCTTACATGTATGAGTGTAAAATTTATGGAATCTCAGATACACATTTTTACCAGAATTTTTTATGCATTCAGAAAATTTGTAGATTGTTTCAGCAGATTTATTATGTATTATATAGCTGATATTATACAGTTTTTTTCTAAAACAGATATAAAGACACAGAATTTATCAAGTTTTGTTGATATTCATATGTGCTATCATTATTTATAATCCTTTAATGCCATGGGGCACTTTAAAAAGCCGAGACCAGCAAGTTCTTTCGTGGGTTGGTGGAAGTGGCAAATAGATAGAGGGCCTCTGACGACTTTCCCAGGGTGTTGTCCTACAAAATCCGGGTGGAACCGAGCCATATTGTATGGTTATATGTATGATGCTTAAAGCTACGGCTAAAGAAAGGCTTAAATATTAGCTCCTTGCAGCCAAGAATTTTGTGGATCTTCATATGATGCTACTGTCGATCCAGTGGGATAAGTCACAACATATTAGTTTAATGTAAAAGCAATTTTTTAAAGTGATAATTAAAAATTTCATTTAATTGATTATGTATTACAATGTAAGTCATAACCCATTAAATCAAAACATTTACATGCAAAATGCATTTACTTTAGTGAGTGAAAGACTTTAAATTCTTTTCAACAACATTTCTACTAAAGTTGATAATTTGAATCATACATAGTGTCTAGGTTAATTGTGGTCATTTTGAGACGGATCTATCGCGTTCTTTCTTTAATATAATTATTTTAAGAAATCTTTGGTCTATCAATTCGAATTTATTCACAGCCAACCATCTGAAGAAGAAAACTTGATTATTCAGTATAGGTCGGCTATATATAGTCTAGGTTTTCAAGCTAGTGAGAGAGAAAGTGAGGAGATAGGATAGATTGCTACTGGTCAGGTATTATACCATTTTATTGCGTATTTTAGAGATTCGATAGGTGAAATAATTAAAGTGACGCTTGGTCACTAAAGTTAAATTATTTTTCAGATGATTAGGATAGCAGATTTAATCCTGATATGAGAGGGACGATATTTAACGTCTTCTAATAATCCGCGCATCTCATTATTAATGCACGTATTGCTTATATCGTTTAAATTATTTGAATTGTCTTGATAAATTGTGTGTTCAGTAAATAGTTTGATTATTGATATAGTTAGTCATTCTTCCCTTCTTCCTACAGCTCTCAGAGGGACTCAGAGAAAAACTCAGTCCTTACAATTTAGAATTGATTCTGGCTGGAACGCCTAGAAAAAAAAAATTCACGGTGAATGGGTTTCCAAATCCGCCATTTATTCGTATTTAAAAATAATTATGTTCTCTTCCTGTGGTTTTGTTTTAAGATGGATAAATTGTATCTTAGATAGTGCAAGCAACCAACGAGTACAGTCTACTATTGAGAAAAACGAAGCTAATCCAAATATAAATTAATTGTTCCAATTTGAGAAAAAATATTCCAGTTATTTCGTTCAAAATAGTTTTTTACATGAAATATATTTCGCTGTATATTTTCAAAACAGACGTCTTAGAGTTGAACTTTGACTAATACGTTTAGGAAGACAATTAACTTTATTTCCGAAACACTTAGAAAAATAACGAAACATTTCTTATTTTCCCGTTCGAATGAGTTATAGATATTTTATTTAAAGTAATGGGCCATTTTCTTTGCATTTGTTACGAAGAAGACCATTTAGGATATACAGTTTACTTATTTCTTGATCCCATTAGATGGCAACAAACCAGGAGTCTAGTTCCAAGCATGTCTCTAATTTATTTATTTGTTTTTATCATGTCCTTGGATTTAGAAACGAAATCGAATCTGTTGTGAGTAAAAATGATTGTTGCATGCACCATTTTTTACCAAAAAGACTCCGACATGTGTCCAGCATACTTCACATACTCAAGCTCTGTAATTTAGTAAACATCGAATTTCTTTAAAAATAATGTTTGTTCCATGTTTCTATTTAATTTATTCCTTGGAGAGATCTCAAGAAAATTTGTGCTTAGTAATAAAACAAAGAGAGCTAATACGAGAAATTTAAATTAGGAAATTTTTCTTTTGTATTTCATTACTGCTTAACAATTTGCCTTTTACAGGATACATTTATATAGAAATTAATGTAATTATTTAAGAAAGAAGATCTTATTAAGAGAAATATTTATAATAAAGAATAGAGGAATATATTAAACTATTATTTGTGACAAATATTTTTGCCGTGACATTCAAAATTAACTTCATTCTCCTGACTCTCTCTTTAAATTTTTTAGACTAATTTTGTATTATTTATATATATTTTTAAAAAAATAAATAAATAAAAATGATTTTTTTATATTGCTCTTGGAAACACCTCAGAAGGTGTTTTTAAGCAAGATTTCATCATTTTTTGTATTTAGGGGTTATTTTACATATCCTAGTACGAAATTTCTAAATAAAACTATGTAAATTATTTATTTTTGAAAAAGTATTAACGATGTGTTTTTATTGTAATGATAAACAAATATTATTTTCTAAAAAAAATGAAAAAATTAAATTATTTATAAATTAATTTATAATATATTGTTTCGTGTAAATATAGCAAACATGATGGGCGAGTCAATATTAACGTCGCAGTGTTCAGATACACGAGGGCTTTTGGCGAAAGACCTCGTAATTTTTAACCATGGCCAAGTGACGAACTGAGCTGACACCCTCTCTCCTAACTTCCACATCACCTCAACGGGAGGACGTTTGAGCTCTCGACAGATTTAACGTGAATCGCGCCTCTGCACGACGGGTCTTCAGTGGCACTGGGCTCGAACTCATTACATGTCTGCCATGATCCGATACCTTGACCACTTGGCAACCACGGCCTAGCAAATATGATAATACAGACCTATAGATGAAGTTGATAAATTACATATGCAAACCAAAATGCAATCGGAACAGTTTATTAGCAGCATTATAAAATTCTAAGAAATAAGTATAAAATATGACCTAGTTAAAGACTATATCTTTATATATGCATGTGTTTTCTTGAGTCTTGCAGTTCTAAAAAGGTGTAATGCTATTGGAATATAACCAGTCAAATTAAAAATTTCAACAATTGCATAAAATATAAAATCAAACAAAAATTTTTATAGAAAATATATTCGTTAAATCTTTATAATAAATTCACAACATTAAATAGTTTTTAATATTAATAATTTAATAAAAATATTGTTCTTACAACGCTTGGATATCCCTCCTCTTTTTTTTGTTTTTTTTTTTGAAAGATTAGATTTATTGTAGAAAGAATAAATTTCTATTCTGGCACGAAAATATTAAATATCATTACCAAACTATTTTTTATTGAACAGCTCTCAACATTATGGTAATGGAAAAGTAAAGTGTTTTTAAAAAACAAATTTTCAAACTTCATATCCATTTTCTTCTCCTACTTTCCCTTTCAAGTTTGAATTTTTTGATGGCTAGCAAACGTAGTTTCTAGTTTTGAACTGTGTGGTAAAAGTAATAAAATGTATAATTCTCAAATCATAATTCCGTATCTTTACTGTCAATCTAAAACTGTTTTAAATTAATTTCAAAACAGATTTTAAAGCATCTATCGGCTGAATTTATTAACAATTCAGTTCTTAGAATTGCTACAATTTGGAATGAGGTTTAGGTCTCGGTTTTAAATTCTGTTTTAATATAAAATACGATGATACCCGAAAAGTAAAAATTTATATTTTATGAAAAATCTTCAATTAAATTCAGTACACTTAATTTTAAATAAGTTCTTTATATTGTTCCAGAATGTTTCTTGGAAATTATTCATAACTTCGACAATGGATTTTTGGAGGGGAGGGGGATTTTAAACATATTTAAATTAATATGTGTTGTTTAAAGTTTAAATAATACCTTCATTAAACTTCTACTCTTATTTAAACATAATTAAAGAGTTTGAAACATTAAGTTTTGAAAAAGGCTTTTTTGGAGAGAGCTATACTTTTTGGGGCGACTCTAATTACATTTAATAGTGATATTTTTAAATAAATATTATCCAAATGATCAAAAATAGTGATTCTTTTATCATTTGGTGAATAATTCGGAATAAAATTTATTCACTTATGCACTTTTTTCAAAATCACGGTTTTGGATGTAATGGAATGCCGTAACAATAAATTAATGAAAGAATTTTAAATAATTTATTCTTATAAACTTAACAAGATTTGTCACACATGATTTAATTCTGCTATTTATTTATTTACTCTTCATCTTCAAGCACAAATTTAAAGAGAATTTTGTTAAAAAATGCATTTAAATAATCGAAATATAAATTACAATTTTACCATTAAAAATGTGGGGATCTTTTCTGTAGAAACACTGGTTATTTCAAATACTTTAAAATCTTTAATTTAAAATGTAATTATAACCTAAAAATTATAATACATAAATATGCAAATCGTTGATAAAAAAACCGAAGAAAAAACTCATTAAAAACTCTAAAGATTTAGGAAAGAATCAATCACAAAAATACATTATATTATATAATATTTGTAATTTAAATTCATTTTTAAAAGGAAGTTTTTGACATTTTAATACAAATAAAGTAGTAATAAATAATAATAATAATATCCTCAATAGTGTTAAGGCTTTGTTGCAAAAATATTGGAAAATAAATAAATGATTGATTTTTTAGTAACATACTATAAATTAAAAGTTAGTAACTATTAATCAATGCTTATAACTGCTAATTATTATTGCGGATTTTAAAATAAATTTAACTATTATTTTATTAAATGAATGAGAAAGCTTAATAAATTCAAATATCGCACTAATTTAAATGGATTTCGGAAAAGAAATTTAAATACTTAATATATCAAAATTACCACGTATATATATTTAACCTTAAATTTTTATTTTGTAATTATATTTTATCTGCATTTAAATGTATTTTTTGTGAATCCTAAAAAATTTATTATTTTTAAAAATTGTAAAGCATTAAAGAATTTATTCAGATTAAATTTAAATTTCAAATTAAAACAATTGAACTTGATATTTTTGTTTATATCTAGCGTTATTATTGGCTGTATTTCCTTTTTCTAAAAGAACTGTTCTTTTTTCTCGTTTTTTTTTTCTAATATTCGGCTCATTTATTGATAAAATATCACTTATTGAATCAAGATTTCACTTATATCATTTTGTTCAACAACAAAAGAAAATTTTAATAAAAACATTTCCATTAAAAAGTATAATAAACTCACATGTTTTCTCCCATAATACTTGTAAATTCCTTACTAGTGCAAAGTATTAATTAAATGAAAGCTAATTTTAAAGAAACAATGGTGCAAAACAAAAGAATAATTTAATAATAATTATTGTCATTAATATTTAATCAAACTTAATATAAAAATTCCAAATGCTTCAAAATTAGTTTCACCCTTACATTTCAGCCAAATAAATAAATTTCCGCAAAAATGCAGACCCTATCGCAGCTGAGACGGACCCCCGTAGAGGGCGCTGGGGGTCGATGCGATCGGGGGTAACATAAGGAACTCAGGACTCGAGTTGTCCGTCGCTTATTCAGGAGTCAGGACGAATAAGGAGTTCGCAGGATAGTTTCGGAGGATGGAGAAAATAGATTTAGGCGAGTGAAAAAGATTTTTCGCTTTTCTCGCATCGCCTTTTCCATTTATCGGTTGATCAACAAATACTTGTTTGAACTCAGATTTCGATTTTGGAAAACTTTTATCCATTTTCAACAAGTGGTTTCGGACTTCAATAATTATCACAGGAACTGATTAAACATTCAACAAGAATTGGAACAAAAGTTTTCGCGCGTGACGAATAATCTTTTCTCCCAAACAAGCAAGTTGTTTTTTGACTTTTAATTGAACCGAATAATTTTTTGGAATTTATTGGTCTTAAGTTAGAAAACTTTTCAATTTTATGTATCTTCTGTTATTTGTTTATAAAAGTACATCACGAACTTGGACTATTTACTTGGATATAGCTCTGATTAATTTGCAACTCTAACTTTTTTAGAACTTTTTTACGCTTCAGAGTTAAACTTTAAAATTTCATTAGCATAATATAACTAATCTCGCTATAATGGAGGAAGAATATGTTTTAGACTCCTACAATTATACAGACTACAACTTCACTTACTGTTTGAATATGACGATGGAAGAATGCCGCCTAGGGCCGCAAAGGGATCCCTTGTCAACTGTCATCCCAATGACCCTCGTATACAGTCTTATTTTGATGACTGGCGTTATCGGCAATATCTGTACATGCATAGTAATTGCCAGAAACCGATACATGCACACCGCAACCAACTATTATCTCTTCAGTCTGGCTGTATCGGATCTTCTTCTTCTAATTTTAGGCTTACCACAAGAGCTGTACCAATTGTGGTATCGGTACCCATACATATTTGGTGAACCTTTTTGTATTCTACGTGGACTGACCTCTGAGATGTCCACCAACGCTTCGATACTAACCATTACTGCATTCACGGTTGAAAGATATGTTGCAATTTGTCACCCTTTCAGAGCTCAGACCATGTCTCATTTGCCAAGAGCTGTGAAAACCATTCTTTGCATTTGGCTTATAGCAGCTCTATGCGCTTTGCCAACTGCATTGCAATTTGGCATTCGATATGAACTCGATGAAAATGGTCAAAGGTTATGGAAGACGGCTCTATGCGGCATTATCAATCCGTTTCCTCACATATTTGAGATTTCAACTGGACTGTTTTTTGCACTGCCCATAGTTGTGATTTCGGTCCTGTACATCCTGATTGGAATTCGTCTGCGACAAGTAAGCATTGGAAATCATAAAGAAAGCATAAATGATTGCAACCATTTATCGAAGCAGAAGATGAATTCCAGGAAAGCAGTTGTCAAGATGCTAAGTAAGTCCTCGTTATTTGTTTGTGACTCTAAAAATTATAATTAGGCATTTTTGTTTCTAAAAACTAACATAAGAATAGCAAATCAGCAAAATATCTGTAAAAACTTAAAGTACAGATAATTATTTCATTTTTTGAATAAAATGCTTTTTCTTTAGTCTTTTATAACAGTTAAAAAAATTTCATTTATTGAAATTTTGGTAATTTACTATTGTATGCAATTTGTTTGGTAAATGTTCATAAAAATTCTCAGTATAGAATAAATCTCTTTAAAAAGTGATGCATTTTAAATATGGATATATTTTACTAAAATTTCACGCACTGCTCGTTATTTTAACAAACTAGAATATAAGTATGGCATTAATATTTGCCAAGTAGATCTAGCAGCGATAAAAAAAAATATTTTGTTTTAAGAAGTGTTATTTAATAACCAAAACTATGAATCGTAATTAAATTTTAATCTAATTATGATGAATTAATTTAATTTTAAATTTTTTTTTTTTACTTTTTGTTTATAAATGTTTTTTGCGTGTGTGCTTGCTTTTGATCATTTTTAAAAGTACTTTATATTTTTTATCCAATATTTAGTTTGATGCTATGTGATGTAGTTTTATGTAAATAAAGTCAACAATTAATTATCTTTATGTTTTAATTATTGCATCAAATAATGATAATTACATAATTCTAAAGTTTAAATTATAGTTTTGTATTACATTTTTATCAAAACTTGCGGTATTTGAATGCAATTAAAATGGTAAGGATTATTAGATTTTTATATGTTATGAATTTTCTGGCTTTTAATTTTTGTCTAAAATTATAAAGAAGTATTTATACATTCACAATGTTTGTTTTAAAAGTACAAAGTTTGTAGGTCAGAATTTATTAAAATGCAGATTAAACTGTTCAATACAGCATGAAAAATTCATTAAAAACCATTATATTAAATGTCAGGGATATATTTTAAATTTGTTTTAAAATAAGAAGTTGTAAATTAAAAGTTTTTAAAAAATATAGTTTTGAATTAACTTTTACACCCTGCACATAAATTTATAAATTAATGTCAAAAATATTTATTTAAACGTATTGGATTTTACTTTAATATATTTAACAATAATACAATTGAAATATTTTAAGAAAGGGAAAAATTCAAGAGGACGTCATTTTAAACTTAGAAATATTCTTTTTTTAAGTAACCTTTTAGATTTCTGAAACTTGTGGAATTATTACTTGTGCATAAAAGTGTGGATTCAAAACTCTCCTTTAATAATTGGATGATACTTATATTCCTCTTTTTAAATATATAAATAAATTATTGATGTCATAACGTTAACTGTGCTGTGTGTATATTTTTTTTTTTTTTTTTTTTTTTTTGGTAACTGAATATGCTTGCATTTGATTTTATTGTAGTGAGAAATGTTGCTGATAAATACGAAACAAAATGATTTTAGGCTATTTCTTTGATTGAATTATAAACCAGATAGAATGTCTTATGATTAGTTGATTAAAACTCGTAAACGAATGAACCAAACAAAATAATTATTTACACCCAGGCTAATTAAATACTTATGAATTTCACCACAAACAGCAATTATATAAACCCTAAATATTTTTTAAAGAAATCCCTGAGAAAAATAAACAAAAATCTACAGCTCCCATAAAATGAAATATTGCTACGAGTGTAGAAAGAGAAATGTATTTCATCTCTTGGTTTCCCTCAGGGGGCGATAAACTTAATTAAGGTCCTTAGAATCCTTGAGGGAAAGCGAAAAGGGGGAGTGTCCTGTCAAGGGGAATGGTTCTTTCACTCCTTTTAATGCTCCGACAATTACTCCTGCTGATGCCGAAATCAATATGGCTTCCTTCACACCCCAAAACCAGAACATTTGTTTCAATGCAATCCCCTGAAAATATCGGTTCTTGAAGAAATTCTGATATTTCCTATTTATTTAGTAACTTATAACTTATTTTTGTGGAATGAATATTTTGTAGTATAATTTTTCATAAAAAAGAAACTCTAGATTCTATCAAACTAAGAGGATAATTAAAAGTAAAAAAAAATATGCATAGATTTTTTTAAAAGCAAAATTTTTGTAGTTTTACAAGAGATATAAGTAAAAAATAGGAGTTTCGGTAAGTAGACTATTTTTACGTAAACTAAGAGAATGGTAGTAATATGTTAAGTAAAATTTTTTTCTATAGCTGAAAATAATTTTAAATAATTTCATACTTTTTTAATGACTACATAAAAACGTCTTAATAATCAGAAGACTTAAATAATAAAAACAGATACCAATGTATAGTAAAATACGCTTAACACGAAAACGCTTAATACGAAATATTGGTTAACACGAAATAATACAATGGTCCTGAAAAACTACTATATATTTTCATGCATTTTTTCTCGTAACGCAAAACGAAAATTGCTTAACACGAAAAGATTTGCCTCTGGAAATGGACAAAATTCGAAATACGAAAACACTAGCTGGATTGGACTGTCCTGTTGTATTATCGAAAGAATTCGTTGCAGTACATGATGATAATGTGTTTACAGCCCTAATTATGGCAGACAAAGGCATTTGAAGTTAGTTTAAAGATAAGACATTATCATTGATGCAGACTCTGATGACGAAAATGTAATAAATCATGCAGCGTCATCCGAAAAGAGGAACATCATGAAAAGTATGTGCAGTTATTTAGGCGCACATTCCAATGGTGAAATGAATAAAAAATGGTCGACATCGAACAATTTGATGCTAAAATAGACAATGTGCAAAGAAAAACATCAGATTATTTTTCCAAAACTTTTTTAAAAACGCGAAAATTTTGTATTAAGGTATCCGAACACGTTCGGAGTACTTTTTTAACAAAATAGCATATTAAAACATTATAAATGCTCTTTTAGGACTCAATACCAATAAATATTACTATTCAACTATCAAAACTTAAAATAAATTGCCTGAATTTTCAAAAATCACAATTATAAGTGAAATTTCAGCAGTATTTTTGAAAAACTTCAAAGCGGTTAGTGAAAAAAGTAATAAACGTATATTAGTAAAAGTATTACGAAAACAAACTAGATGCATTTATCTAGAAAATGTACTAAAATTTTAATTTTTTATTAAAATTTGAAAATTTTAGAGCTGATTGAGTAAACATTATAAGAAATATCACATTTTTTATGAGACCATTATTTAAATAACAAGCCATAACACGAAAAGTATTCATACAATGCGAAATATTTTAGTACATTCTCTAGAAAATAACGTAAATATCAGGTTTAAAAAGTTTTATAGAAATACATTCTTAATATTTTGAGTTATCAGACTCGCCATGATGGATTTTGAGCAATTTAAATGCCCACTTCTGGTAGATCAAAAACCCACTTCCGATTTTTCTAACTTTATAAAATTGATTGTAACTTGGCCTCTAGGTAGTGTAGAAACAAAATAAAGCATATTTCGTAAAGTCAAAAGATAGCTCCATTCAATAAAATAAAAAACAAAAATATCTGTCTTGACTGAATTTGGTCATTTTCAACGCGTGTTCGGATCTTCATTAAGTTCTTGTGAATGCTTTTGTTTCATTATTTTTTTAATACATGCACATATACACATCTATGTAAGTAAAATGCACTCTAATAAACTTATTTTTGTTGAATGTATGTTTTTTCATGCAATATTCTTTAACACGAAGAATTATTTCTGTTCTTTTATCCCTCAGTTTCGTGTGGTGGCGTGTTAAACGATTTTTCTACATAAGGTTTTTTTTTCGTTTTACTAAATGTGGAAGTGAACTACATAATATTAAATCAGAACAATCATCTATTAAAGAAACTATTATCAAAGTATGCATTCGTTAAAAAGAAATATCTTATGTAACAAATGACGCAGAATAATGTTGTGCATATATTATAGGTAAATATCTTGATTCCTTTTTGAACCTAAAACCATTTGAATCACGAGAACATACTTAAATATTCAAATGTAATATTTTGGTTGTAGCAATTTCGCACTATGGAGCTTTTGTGCTCATAATAATTTTCCCTCAAATCAAGATATATATGCTTCATCCCTAGAAATTTTAACGCTAACTATATTAAAGAAAATTGGCAAAAATATTTTAGCAAACATAAAATTATTGAATAACGTTAAAATTTTATGAAAAATTGTATAGTGTTTTAATTTTGAAAAAATAAGGAATTATTGAATCAAATATTATACATAAATGATTTATTTCGTTCTATATTTATATTAAAAAAGAATTTATACATTGAGATTAATATTAAAAGGAATTATTTTCTTTTTTATAATAAAATGATTAAATTAACGTGGTACAATCCGTAATACATTGCTGTATAGCTTATGATTTATTAAACTTTTGTAGTATATTTAAATGATTAATAATTCCTAATCTAAATATCTGGTGTCGATAATAATATAATTATAACTTATTAAATGTTTGCAGTGTATTTAAATTATTAGTAAATAACCTTCTATATACATATCGTCAAAATTCATCATAAAAATTCAGATACCGTATTTATTCGAAATTAAGCCACCATCGAATCTAAGTCGTACCCCTAATTCTCAACAAATTCTTGTGAAAAATCAAAAATATTACAAAATGGTTTATTGATATCCATTTTTACGAATTTAATGTAAATTTAAAAAGAGAACCAAGAAGAAAATGATTAGTTATTTTACCAATGTTATAAATTTTTAAATTCATATATGAACCTGTAATTGCTCTTATTGTCCCATTCAACGAATTTTTTTCCTACGATTCTTAGCTGCATCCGATTTTCAGCAGTATTTATATTGGGGAAAAGTGCGGCTTAGATTCGACTAAATACGGTAATTATAATATTCTTTTTTCAGAATATTTTTTGAAAATTTATAACTTTGCATCATATTTCAGAACCATTCTAAAAATAACTACCCTTATGCAAATAAAAAAAGAAACTATTAGTACTTATTATTTGTTGTTTCGAATATATTTCTAAAAAATTGCTCCTAGAGAAAATTTTATTCATTTTTTATACAGTTTTTGACCTTTATTTATATACAGAAACATTTTTTCCACTCAATTTATTTTAATGTATGGCAATAGTTTTCGTCCATTGAACGTGTTTTCGAAGCAAATCTCTAAAAAAGAAACGATATAACATTACCTTTTGTCAAAAAAGCATGGTCAACAGTACTTTAACAAAACTAATGACGTAACGTCAGTACTTTTGGTAACATTAAATCACGACAAATCATGAGAATTCAACAAAATTTGACACAAGCATAAAAGTGAACGGAAATTCTTTAGAAATTTTGAAATGAATTGTTTGTGCGCTAGAATATTCTTTGATGTCATTAGTGTTATTTACACTCAGCTATAATCGCAACTATTCAGATGAAATTTTTTTACTCGAGCATCATACAAAATAAATAAAAAAATAGTTTAATAAAAAAAGAAATAAGTGTATCTATAGTCTATTAGACGTTTATTGTGAGTTTTAGTTTAAGTAAGAAAAGGAGGTAATAAAATATATATTTATCATCTTCATATATATTACACGCTTATTTATCTGTTAAACGTTTTTATATGTTAAAAAGTGTGTTGTTTCTCAGAAAATAACAAGGTATAACGGAATTATGGTTGTATTTGAGGTTCGTGATTGAAGATATGCTTTTACCACGAAGTTCTGAAACTTTCGGAAATAAGACTAAAATACCTTCAGATCTTAAAATGTTCATTTTAAAACTAATTTTTTTTTATTAAAACTACTTTTTATCGGTATTCTATTTACCGATTTGTTTTAATATATATATATATATATATATATATATATATATATAGATAGATGTGAGTGCGTGAGTGTGTGTGTGTGTATTTTTTTTATCTAAGAGTTAAAAGTAAAATTCATCGTCATATAACGAATGTGCGATGCATTTAAATTACTTAAAATCTTCAGCTCTTGATAACTTTTGATACAAAAGTTGATTTAGTCGCAGATGTTCCTTTAAATATATTTAAAAAAACAATACAAAATGGGTTAACACTTTCGTGGACCTTGGGAAGATTACTTCCCATCTACATGATCTTACATAATACACCTGTGGGAAACGCAAAACTCATTACAGTATATTGACCTTGCTATTATAAAGATGAGAAGACTAATTCCCGCTTCAGTTTTGAGCTGCCATTTTTTGTTTGATCGATTGAATGAATTAGAACTTCTGTTTGAAAGTTTGAAAAGGCTGGGTGTGAAATTTGTTCTCCTATGACACCTGTTTCGATATTACATTTGTATTCCTCAAAGATTCAACTACAAATGTGAGTAAAATATTGTTTTTACTGTAATAACTCTTTCTTATTTCGTATATTTCTGAATATTTCTTTGAAGTAACCATCTAATATTGTACAATAAATAATTGTTAAAATGGAGAAGCTCTATTGTATCATAAAAAAAGTCAGATGCAATTTGTTTACTATTTGAAAAAATAGATCATTTAGTTTATAAATACGTATTTAGATAATAAGTAAAGAAAATATTGTTTTTATTGTAACTATATTTACTTATTTCTTATTCATTTTTGCGCATTTTGTGCAAGTAATTGTCGAATTTGAATAATAAGTAATAGGCCTTAACAGTGAAAAGTAAAAATGCTATTACATCATAAATAAAAGCCTACAATTTGTATATTTGAAAAATTAGAATATTTAGTTCGTTCGACAGTTACTTATTGCACCATTTTTTCTTCTGAACAAAATTGGGGTGGAGGGGGGAAGATTTTCAAAAACGAAATAATTTGAACGATCGTAGTACCAAAAAAAGTTATTCTATGCACTTAGCCAGTGAGAGAAATCATATGCCAAAGATAGTTTAGAACAATAGACGATGTAGGGAATGTAGCAGAAAGGGACAAGAAAAGAGGACACGCTACATAAGTTCAAAATATGATGTCCTCTTGAGCAACGAAACATGCTTCTCATCTTTTCATGGTAAATAATCACCATAACATCTAGTTTTCTTTATGACGGTGAATGGTTCCTTGGGAAGTATTCTTCCCACCCCTAAAATTTAAATGTAAACATAAAATTAGGCAAAATAAAATAAATTCCCTTATAAATACTACTGTGTTTATATATAATTGTCAATAAAACATAACAAATTGCGAGGAATTCAAACGAGAAATAAACAGCCCTCAAAAGGGTTAATGCAGGTAACATTAAGAGTTATAAAGTTACTTTTTCACTCAGATAAAGCCACTTTCGACTTATTCTGATTTCACTGGTATTTATATGGTTACAATAATAACGTATATTTCATATTCTGGGTTTTTTTTGCCAACATATGATAATTATAAGTAAAAAATATAAAAACTAAAATGATACATGTACACAGGTTTTTATTAACATTAACTCAACCACTAAGAAAATATATTCATATTTCCAGGAAACAAGGAGAAAAATCGTTACTTTTAATGTCATCTCAACGTCAAAAGTGAAAGTAAAAATGATTAATAGCATCTTAGAATGATAAAAGACACATATCTTGTCTCTAGTTAGACCCAACACAGACAGAATCCGATTATTGAATTCCAGAAACATATACAATTGCATTTATTTGTATATTTGCTTAAGAATTATATTATTTATCTAAAAAAAATTAGTTTTCATGTATCTCTCACAGCAAATTAATTTCACAGATATTTATATAAATACGTAATAACAAAAAATTATGTATAAATACATAGATTAGTTATCAATATAATAATCAATAATTAAAGATTTTAAATAGGTTTCAAACCACGTAATATATTTTTAAAGTAATTTTCATCCTTCCTTTTTGTAGTTTTCAAATAATTTAAATGGTTCAAATAGAATTCTATACAATGCATTGCCAAACTTATAACATATATAATATCCTTAAAACTTATAAAATTTTCTTTATCTACAGTATTTAATGTTTTGCGTTAATTTACATATTGCATAACTTGGTACTTGTAACTTGGGTACAAATTACGATAAATATTATTTGATGTATAAAATATTTACCGATTGTTTAAAAAATATATGTAATGTATATATAAACAATATATTTATGGATGAGTATGATAATTATTATTAATCCCTTAACGCCCACTTGTTTTGAAAAAAATATTTCAGATAATTTATTTTAGAAACTTGATTGACCAAAAAAAAAACAATAAAAGCTCAATCAAAATTTTAATTTTAGTTTTAGATTTTTATTAACATTGCAAAAAAGAGCCTAATATTGCAATATTGCACGTGCATAGACTTTTATTAAATTTCTTTTCGAATTGCTGCTTCAAAAAAACATATTTTATTCAGCAAAAATATTTATTTATATTTTTTAACAGAAATAATTATAATAATAGCATTTATTTTAAAAACTAATATTCAAAATTTTCTTTTGTGTGATACATTTGAAAGCAAAGTGCAGCAAATAGACCATGTCTATTTTCTTTTCCTTTGTTATCCGTTTCACACAACACATAGTACATTATATTGTGGAAACTTCTTTTTTTTATGTTGGCGGAACAAAACTGGGAAAATGATGTTCCGTTAGTCGTAGAATTCGGGAAGATTTTGGTCTACACCATTTTCTTACATCTGTGTTGTTATGGCAACTTTTTATAAGTCTTTCTAGTAATGTGCTCCGGAATTCTAAATTCTTTTATACAAAACATACGTTTCGGATACTGATAACCAACAAATTAAAGAATACGTTTGATAATATTTATCTAAATTTACTGTAAACTTTACCTAAATGTATGAAATTATGACAACGGATAGAAGTCAGTCTCACAAGTGAAGACAACGATAGCTGATTTTTCGAGTATGAAAGTTACTAAAGCAGGAAATGTGATTCTGCTTGAATTCCCGATTGTGAAGAGTTTGATTAGTTTAGTGCAATGGAATTAACTTAAGGTACCCGACTACCATAATATTGGGAATTTTGTCAAAAATTGACATTTTGTTTATGATTTTATTTTATAAACCATCTTATTAGCTTTATAAGAATAACAATTTTATTATTTTCTGTTCCCCAGAATAAAAACTACAGGCGTTTTATTAAAAGTAGATGGCATTACTTTAAACAAGATGTCCTATTTTAAAGTGCGTTTGACTCGAAATGTGTGTGTGTTTTTTAAAAACTCAAACAGGGTCAGAGATTGCTAAAAATATTTTGAAAATAATTAACTGAAAATTTTTCTGTCTGTTCTGTATAATAGTATAAGTGTTTTATCGTCAGATTTATCAATCACTGTTTTAATACAAAATTTACAGCTCC